>VZTR01021606.1:477741-502202 GCA_013400775.1 Chaetops frenatus | reverse complement strand
CGGCCGCCCCTCCCCGGGCTGCTCTCGCCGCTCTCCCCTCCCCGGGCGGGCCGGGATGCCCACGGCGGGGGCGCGGCGTGTGCGTCTCGGCCCCTCCGCCCCTCGAGGCGTGCTCGGGGTGGTCCCGGCCCCAGCGGGGTGAGCGGGGCCGGCGTGGGGCGAGGCACATGGATCTGGCGTTGGGGTCGGCGCCCGTGGGCCGAACCGGGCGTCGAAGTGGCCGCCGGGCCGAAGCGGCCGCGGCCGCGCTGGTACATCCCGCCCCAAGGCGGGCCGCCTTCTCCTGTGCGAGGCCGCCTCGAGGCGACGGAGGCCGTGGCGGGTGCGGGCGACCCTCCGCCGGTGGGCCCGCGGCGGGATACGGCCAAGGGAAGCGCTCGGGTCCTGCCTGGCTTTACTTGGGGTGCGGAAAGGGGATTTCACACTTCTTCATATTCACCTATATAGAAACTCTTTGTGCCCGCCACGGTCGGCATATGCCTGTCAAAATGGGCGAGTTGATGATGTTTTGTGCAGCTTTGCTGCAGGTGTGAATTATTTCTGCAACATGATCTTAGCGGGCGCTTTTCCAGACAGTGTAAGTAGCCTGGCTGCATGCTGCTGTGTCTGTTTCCGAATCACGCCTTGGCGATGAAGTGATGACATACAGTGTGTAAAACTCAGATTATCAAGATCAAATTATTTTCTTTTCTTCTCTTTTAAGAGTATTTGTTGTCATGAAGAACTTGTAAGTTTCACGGCTTCCACGGTAAAACTTCGAGTTTCGTGTAGACGGGTAGGAAAGAGGAGAATAGTTAGAGGACTTGCACTATTTTGAAATTACACAACTGCAAACTTTGACTGTGACATTCATAAGTCTTTGGAGGTTTAGGTGTCTTTGCAAAACTGCTTCTGCCATTCCCTTTTTGGGAAGCTTCAGACGAAGCTCAGGTTTGTTTATCTGGATTTGTGTTGCCTTCTTCCTTATTAGTTTCCATTTTACTACTGCCAAAATTTCATCTAATTATTCACAGCCAGTTATATATTTCCATGTGCTGAATATATTTACTTGTAATACCACCCTTAGATTAACACAGAGGGTTCCCATCTACAAGATACTGATCTTCACATCTAAAAGTTTCCCAGCCACCCACACCCCATTTTCCTGCTCCACCTTGGCTTGGGGGCAGTGACCAAAACCTGTTTCTTGTGTGGAAGTTGGTACTTCAACTTTTTGACTGCTGACTGCCGTTCTTGCACAACATTCTTGCAATTACTTAACCAGAGACTCTGGCTTACTTTGGGGCAGATTCAAAGAAATTTCTGAAACTGTTTTTTTTTCATGTGTTCTGTTTTTCTTTTGAAAAATAAAGTAGGGGGTCTTCAGGGATTTGTTTTTTAGATGTTGCTTCCTCTGTATATTTTGGCAGCCCTGCAAGCTTCCCACAGGGAGCGTAAGTTTGTCTCTGCCTGGCCTTCACTATGTTTTGAATTTTACTTCTGGTGACTCCTGATACAAAATATATAATATAAATACTTCTTTTCCTATTGAATCTTTTTTGGGTACAGATGGGAAACCTTGAAACCCTAGGGATTAATTTCAGTTAACAGAAGATAAACAGCATATAGTGTCCTTGTCTAAGCAGTTGTTCTGCTAGCATGCAAAAGTAACCATTGACTTGCATTGGCAGTGAATATTTGCAAGGCAAAGTTGATCTTTTATTTGGGTCTTTATTCATAATATTGTAGTTGTATCAAATAGTGCTTTTCATGTTGAAAGAGCCTATCTGTATGGGAAAGGTTTTACTTTGTTAGGATGGCCGAGTTTGAACTCACACCAGGCTGGTTAATTTCAGTTGGTAACTGACTGGTAATTGATCAGAAAGAGACTGTTGAGCTGAAGTTTCAGCCTCCATTCCCTGCACAGGAGCTTCCTGATTACCTTCCTTTCCTTTTCTAGTCCCCACCTCATTTCAAGTCTCATCAAGCTCTAGGACAGCTCACACACCATGCACATCCAGTTTATTTCATCTCTCGTGCCCTTGCCAATATAAGCAGGTCAGGCTCAGCTCCGACCCCCTCTTGCTGCCCTGTACATGTCATAGTGTGACCCAGTTTCCAGCACTTTGCTTTGGCTCAGTGTCAGCCCAGGAGTTCCTGGATGTAGGTTAGGTCCTGCAAGGATTCCTGTTTGCAGCTCAGACTGTAACAACATTATTGGGTTAAGTTAATAGAAGAAGGTCTGTTAGTTAGAAAACAGACATCTATGTTTATCTTCTTCTACTGCTTGTATGAAGTAATGCAAGCTGATCTACACACAGTTACAGTGAGTTTCGGAAAGGATTGTTTCAGAGAATTGCAAGTACACTGTAGCTGAAAAACCAATAAAATGTAAACAGTCCCTAACAGAAAAATGAGTTCTGTAATCCTGACTGCCACTGTACTGTGTATTCAAGACAATTTTTTTTTAATTCAAAGAAACCTAAATCTACTGAATATGTTTTGAACATAGTTTTATGTATTTTTTTTCTTCAACCTGTATATCATCCATTAGAAAGGGAAATGTTGGTAGGAGTCACAAACACTCAGGTAGATTAACTGCTTTTAAGAGTGTGACTATAAAGTGAGCAGAAAAGGGACATTGTTTTTTCTGACAGTTACATGCCTTCCTGTTTTAACTGGAATAGGTTTTAAAATGTTAGTCTTCAACTGACTGGAGAATCAAAATACAATGCACAGCTGGAATTTCTGAGTATCATCCCCAGGTGTCACAGTTCAGTATAAGGGCCTTTCTGATGGATAAGTGAAATGTATAATGTAGATATTATGCCTCTTACAATAAACTCAGCTTGCTCTGTATTAAGGTGACGTTTCTGTGCCCTACTCCCTCCAGTCTTTTGGTCTAATATTGTTAGAATCAGGACCCCATTGCACAGACAGCATAAACATGAAGGGCCACACATGTGCTTTTATTACATTTTGCAACTTCACCTCAAAAGCTTGGATAAAACCAGAACGTCCCTGAAATCAAACAGAGGTTGGATCTTTTTGAAGAGTCATGTTACCACGTTAGTCTGTATTGTGTAATAGCTGCTAACTTAAAACTTCCACATGGTGTTGACGAAATAGCCATTATTTCCTTACCTATCATTTGTACGGGCATTCAGAGGTATTGGTAATATTGGTAATAGTAGAATTTCTTTGCTGAAAACCTTATGTTCTACATAGCAGGAGTAATCGGCACTGCTGAGTAGTGGTCTCTGCTGTTGGATAAGCAGAGAAGAAAACCACTTTCTACTTGGAGACTCATGTCTGTTTGTGGATTCAGTAGGTCTGTTCTGTGCTTTCGTTAGATCTGAGTCTAGTGCTTCATAACCACTGTTTGTCTTTCTTGGTCCATAAGCCAGGTGTGGGTAGCACATCTGTGTGGAGAGATGGACAAGGATTCCTGTAGTTGTCAAGTCAAGAAACGTCCAACTTGGGACAGTAATGAATAATAGGCTCTGCATATTAGCTGAAGGTGTGAGTCTGCCAGTGGTCATGATGAGAGCAGCCAGGAATACTCACTTTAATGCAAACCTCCACAGCTGTGCTGAGGAGAATGTGGGATTTCTGGCAGGAGCCAGTGCCCACGCACAAGTTGTCCTGAATCAGTTTCTGGTTATTGGATATTTGATGTTTCAGGCTGTTGTCAGACTTTACTCTTGCAAGTACATTTTTTGTGCAGGGACTGAAATAAGTGAAGGAAGGGCCAATTAAAAATTGATTTGTCACCTAGAGAAAAAATTTGTTTTGGTTTTTGTTTGTATTATTTATGTGTTTTAAATTTTAATTTATTTTTCCAAGCTGGTACATTTTACCAGACTAGTGTCTGTCATATATCCTGTTCTGTGGTTACTCTCTCTGTCCATGTGAGCAGAAATGCAATAATGGAGTAGGCCTGAAAGATCTGCAGCATGAGATCTGCTGGGATGGTAGCAGTGCTCTCCATTTCAGAGTCTAGTCTGTTGTGGAAGCTGATGAGTTTTATGAATTGCTAGAGAGCCTTGTAGGCTGTCTAGTTGTCCTGCCTGCTGCAGACTGGACCTGTGGCTATTCTACCTTTGGTATAAGGCACTCTGTGATAACTATTTCCAGGGTCTGAATTTGAAAACAGCTTCATTATCAGCTAGCAGGTTTCAAAGATGAGGAACAAGAAACATCTTGGGTCTCAATAGTAGGGTTTTGGCATTTTTGTCTTTTCAAGTATTAAAACATAACTCTTCTGCTCTGGCAGGATCTCATAAGGGGCTATCTCTAAGATGCAAAATGGAATATTTCAAGTGGAAACAGTTTTAATTATATATTTTAAGGTAGCTCTCAAGTGAAACATAGACTGACAGATTGCCCTTTGCCTGAAATGTAAATAGATCATGGCTGGAGGTAATTGTATAGTCAGCCATTAGGATAATCAGTTTATCATACATTTACTGACTGCTATAGAATTTTTGAGGAGGAGCTCATATATATTAAGAAACCAAAAAGAACCCATCAGCAAAGATTGAAAATTAAACAAATATCTTAAAAAAACCCCCCCAAGCAAACAAAGCACTGTGGCAAAAAGCATTTGTCTAAGTTAGTTATCTCTGATAGTGAAACTTCTGATTTATATGATAAATGGGATTTTGCATTTGTGTGGACTGAGTGTGTGTCCAGGTACTTGATTGTTTGACATGTAGAATCTTGTAAGTTGCTGTAACTTGATCAGGTGTTTAGTTTCTTTCATGCAGCCTCTTGTGCTACTGAAACTGTCAGACTAAAAGGTATTTTAGGCCAACCTCACCTTGCATGCAGTGTTGTCTATCAGGGCAGAAAAATCCTTTTAGGGGAGGAGATGATGTAATAGTAGTTGGCTTGCTGTGTGTCTGTGTGTTAATTTGCACATAGGGAGTGCTGAGGCAGTGAGATTTCTAAATGGAGCCATTGGTCTCTCTCCTTGTTCTCAGCTGCTTATGCACATGCCCACTCACCCACTTCTTGGTTGCAAAGGAACTTGTGGAATCTCTTAATTTACTTTAGTTGCAGCTTATAGAAATGTATACTCTTTTGAAGTTTGAGAGAAATAATTGGTAGCTCCTGTTAGTGTGAGAAATGTGTTGAAGGATTGGGGAATCATGTGGGTGGATAATCAAAAGGGTCCAGATGAACAAAATGAAAATGGGAGCAAGTTGGGGGGGTAGGGGGGAGGTGGCTGCTGGTAACTTTTTCCTCTGTGTTCCTTAAGCCTTTGTCCAGCCATGGGCTGAACAGCTGTGAACTTCTCACAATTAAAACATATCAAGCAAAGCTGCTCTTTGTCAATGTGTAAATGGTTGAGTAAGTTGCTCTGTCACAGTGAGTCACATGTCACTGTGAGTACGGAGCTTAGGTAGTGAGTGGAAGATGATGTGGAACTGTGAAACACTGCTAAAATCTGGGATCATTTAGGGCTGGGAGCTTCCCAGGTCCTGATGCTATGTCCTCTTAGCCAAAAGATTGCCATTTTAAAATGGCTTTAGTGTCTCTCAAGGAGCCTGTGAGGTCAATTTATTAAAGATTGGGAAGTGTGTAAGTTGACTGTGGTTGAAGTATGCTGTTGAGTTATGAAATAGCGTGTTTTAATAGGCACAAAAATACAATTTTGCAGGTTTTAGTGCTATTTTTGTTCTTTAGTAGGGATTCTGAATAATTTTTTCCTTTTAAATTAAAGGAGAAATTGCTAAGTGCCACACCTTGCTATGGGTCTCTGGTGGTGTGTTGTTATCTTTCATCTACTTAGACAGATTCCAGATGGCTTCTAGGGAATGTGATGGGGAAGATTCCTGGTTCAGAGTTCTCTTATTGAAGATTTTAGATGGAAACCAGTTACATCAGATGAAGTAGCCTGTGTTGGTCTATTTTGAAGCATCATTTGTTGGATGAAAAGTTCGATTTTAGATAAAATTTTCCTATGAGGATTTATCTGTGTTTTTGATAAAATGCAATAATGTTACTGCAGCAAGTAGGTTGTGGTTCCATTAAAAATTAAGATGTGAATTCTGGCTACCGAGTATCACTTTGTGCTCAGATTCCTTCATTCCTTGGAGTAATTTCTCTTGCTTTATGTATTTTGGATGAATTTATCACTTCAATTGTTAATGAGTCAGATGATGCTTATAGCTCCAGACAGAACACTGTTACCAGCCATATGTATCTGTGTCAACTGAAGACTTGTATTCTTCTAGGCAAGGCTGTTCGGGATCTCAGTAGTGCAGGATCTGCTCCAGATTGTGTTACTGATCAGCAGTATGACTTCAGGCAAGATACAATTCTTTCCTCACTGTACTCCTTCCCTCCCCTTTTACCTGTTTAAAACATTTTTTTTGGACACCAGCTCTCTTCCCATCTTTCTCTGATGCTGTTAGTGCTACCCTAGTTTTAGTAAAAAGCTAGATGCCACAAATATCAGGCATATCTCTTTACAGTTCAAAATACTGCTTTTTGCTTTTAAGAAATGTTTTGCCTTGCCTGGTATGGATTTGATGTGAAGTAAGTAGCTTTTTCTTGATATGATGATTTTTAGTCAGGTATTCCTGTTTTTTTCTTTCTTTTTGTTGTTGTTAGTGTAAAGTCATTAAGATTCCTCAGACGCAGGCGTGTTAGGTGTACAAAGATGTGGTGCATGATAGAGACACAGATTGATGCACTTGTGAAAACCATGTATTTGTCAAGCTGCACATTTTCTCCCTTTTGTAAGGCAGGGCAAGATATGTCAACTTGAGTGTGGTCATTGCTCACACATGGCTATAGAAAGTGATACTTGAGCTTGTGCTTCTGAGTTTTGAGGCTGCTAATTCAGTCTCAGGGCTGGTATTCTGCTGCTGTCTCCCAGTGCAAAAATAAGTTACATTAAGGGCTATTAAATGTTTCTGCTGCTCTTTGTATAAGCTTAGCTAAAATCCTGCAGCTAAAGAAAGCCATTATTTCCCAGATTGTGAATCCCCTTCTTGTCAGATGTAAACTCCTTTCTTTTCCTTTCTTTGCCTGCATCCTTGTTCTCTTGTTCTGAAGCTGCATGCTGATGACTTAGTCTTTACATGCCTCTTTTCATAGATGATTTGTGTCACTTCCTTCCTCCTCTGAATATCCTTTTCTCTTTTTTACTTTGTGCCTCATGACCTCACCAAATTGTACCCATTGATGCGTAGAGCTAGCCATGGATTTCCTCATCATGCCTCTCTACTTAAAAAGAAAGATTCTGTTACGTGTACTTAGGATATTTATGCCAAACCTGCAATTAGGAATTACCATTTTTCCCTTGCCTCTACCTACTGCAAGTGCTCTGCTTCACTCTATCAACAGTGCTGTGCTTGCTTTTTTTCATCGTCCCTACCCATTGCTTAGCTATACTGTGTGCTAAGGCTCAGTTTTAGGCTGTGTGGAACTTCACTGCTGCTGAGTTTGGAAGGTGGAGTTTAGTTAGAGCAGACTATGTGGGACTTGGTCTTACTCAGTTCTTGTACAGTTTATAAGTGAATTGTGCATCTTAAGCAAATGCTCCATTTCTCAGAGATCATTTACGAAGGACAGGTAGTGTTTACTTGACACAATGCAAGGTGTGATGTAAAAATGGCTAAATGGTTAGTGAATGCATTGTTGTCATATTGTTGTCATAGTGAATGTGCTGTCATAGAATGGTTAGAGTGTTAAATATGTGCAGTTGCTTCACCTGCCAGAGCTCATCAGTTCTTCATAAACAAATTGGTAGTCAGCATATGTGACCTTCAAAGGAAGCATTGCAATCAATGAGTTTCAAGGCCTAGAAAAGTCCTAACCTGTTAGCCAGCCTCCTGCCAATGGCACGAGTTGCTCTTGTGGCTGGGCCCAAAACCATCAAGTCTTAAAAGCTGGGTGGAACTGCACACTCCTAAACTGACTGGATGGTTAACCAACTGGACAGTCAACCACCTGGAACTTGAAATGCATGGTTTTTGTCTTCAAGACAGTGGCTGTCCACCAGAAGAGTTTGGGGCTCTGATGCTTATCTTGGATGGATGATCTCAGAGATGGCAAACTAAATTTTCCATGATCTGATCAACAATAAAAAACCTGTCTTCTCAAGGCCTTGACATCATGTAAAATCTGAACAACTTTGCTTGTTTGGGTAACTGGAAAGGCATAGTATTGATGCTGAGATCAAGATCTGCTCTGTCCAGCAGAAAGCAGACTGCACTTGTGAAATCCTGGAGTCTGGAAGAACTTACTGCTCAATCACTTTTAAAAGACCAAGTCGTTAAACTAAGTAGGCATAATTCAGAATTGGCTAACAAGGAACAACAGTGTTTGTGGCGATTGCTCTTTCAAATTTAAAAAAGGCTTTTTTCTTTCAGCAAGTTTTTGAAAGGTGAAAAGAAGGTGGAGAGGGAGGAAAACAATCCATATGGCTGAATTTCAGTACCTGATTGTAAGTGAAATGAAAGCGTGAATGGAGTTACAGGTAGAATTGTAAAAAATCCAAAACATTGTGAACTTTTAAATGAACAGATCATTCATTTTTTTATGTAACCAGGGTTCTAGATTTTAAATTTGCCCTTTATTGAATCAAGTCCTGTTGGAATTCTGATTTACATTCTCTAAGAAGTGTTTAGTAGCCTTTTCTTAAAAGGTGAGATCTACCCATGCTTTTTAGGTATTTTCAATCTTGTAAATCTTCTAATATCAGCAAGTGTGAAAGTAAGAGACAAGTGAATCCCTGTGATATTTCAGCTTATGAGTTCTTAATCAAACCACAAGCATTTGTCCTTTTGCAGTCAGATGGAGGACTTCCCTCTGTTATCTGCAAGCAGTATTTACATTTCAGGACCCTATTCTTTTTATCTCCTCTGAAAATGGAGCTACCATGTGCAGTATAAAAATCAGGAATGTGCTTCTGTCCAGAGATCAAAGTGGTCTGTCTAGAACATTAACAGAGTACCTGGAAGATAAAAAGGACATTGATAGTAGGATCCCTAGGAGTATTTATAAACAATACAAGTTGGCAGTAGCAGTTGTATCCTGAAAATCTTCCATGAGGAATGCGAGCTTCTAAATTGCAAGTTTGAGGTAGAGTGTTGTTAGATTTTTTTCCCTATAGGGATTATTGACAGCATCGTATTTTTTGAAATGTTTTTCATTGCAACCGTTCTTTCCGAAAAAGGAGTCCAGAATAGTTTCAGTGACCTTATTTCGTACTTGAATTAAATGTCCATTAAAGTTAAGAGCATAACAGCCATTTTTCTTCTTCAAGTTTTCATAAGATGAGAGACAAAATGTTTTGCAGTGTAATTTCCTATTTGCACTGCAGTTTCAAGTGATTGAAATCCCTGCCCTTTTCAACAACTGAGGTATTAGACATTTCATGGAATACTCCTGATTCAGAGATGCTGGATGTAGGCTCTTTTGAGGTAGCATGTAAGAGTGTGTGTCTCTTTGTCAGATCAACAGAGTCCACCCAAAAGTGGTGGGTGGACTTGATGGCATTGGTTTGCACACCTGTACCTTTTCATCAATCTCACTTTTTTCAATATAGTATAAAAAAGGTTTGATACTCTTATGCAAAATTGTGCATGTTAGTTATGGAAGAAAGGCCCAATGTCTCTTCCTGCTGCAGCTTTGATAACATTCAGGCTTTTAGAGTTAAAGGCTCTTTACTTATTAATGACTTCTACATGAGATAGATTTCTGTGTCTAATCAGATTGAATATCCTTAAAATTTCTAATGGGATCCTTGAAAATCTGCCAATGGACTATATAGGTTTTCTGATGAATTGTTTTAATTGAGCTCTGCCTTGCTATTTGGTTAACAGTCTTCAGGGTAGCCTCAGGCTGCTTACTTTCCAATTTCCTTGTGTTATCTGTAGATAAATGTCCACCTCATTGGAGCTTAATGGCCAATTAGCTGAGTCAAATAAAATCTGAAAACACAAGAAACAGTGCTGATCATTGGCAGGATATTTGTGTCCTAACTGAAGTTGAATCCAGAGTTGCTGACCTGATGACTGCCACTGCTCCTTGAGAGTAGTCTCATGGGGTAACTGTGTTCAGCCTGTAAAGCATGGTTTAGCTAATTTTTCCCTGCAGTGTTGGTATTTCATATGTTTTCTCATCAGTAGTTGCAAAATTAGGCAGATCTCTGTTGTGAGCAAACTTTCCAGTTGAAGAGGCAATCAGTGTTTCCTTTGGGAAAGGAAAGTTTCCTTTGGGCCTGTACCAAAGAGACCTCTTTAAGGCCTATTAGACCTGTTAAAATTTTTTAAGACCACATAAAATCATAGGCTCATCAAGGCTGGAAAAGCCTTCCAAGTCCAGCCTTTGGCTAAACACCACCATGGCAACTAAACTGTAGCACTAGGTGTCATGTCCAGTTGCTTCTTGAATACTTCCAGGGGTGGTGACTCCACCATCTCCCTGGGCAGCCCATTCCATTGCTCACTCTTTCAGTGAAAAAATTCTTTCTAATGTCCAACCTGAACCTCCCCTGATGCAGCTTGAGGCTGTGTCCTCTTGCTGTGTTACTGGTTGCCTGGGAGAAGAGGCCAAACCCTACCTGGCTACAGCCTCCTTTCAGGCAGTTGAAGAGAGTGATAAGGTCCCCCTGAGCCTCCTTTTCTCCAGGCAAAATAACCTCAACTCCCTCAGGACCTGTCACTTCACCTTGTTGAGCCTCACACAGCTGGCTTTGGCACATTGATCCAGCCTGTCCAGCAGATCAACACTCCTGCCCAACTTAGCACTGTCTGCAAACTGGCTGAGAGGACACTTGGTCCTCTCATTCAGGTCATTGATAAAAGTATTAAACAGGACTGGCCCCAACACTGAGCCCTGGGGAACACCAGTTGTGACTGGCCACCAGCTAGATGCATGTCCATTCCCCACTGGACCTGGCTATCCATCCAGTTTTTAACCCAGTAAAGACTGCATGATTTAGACTTCTCAAAATATCTGGTGGTTATCACCATTTTGGAAAGGAAGCGTCTCTGATATGGGGTGTCTCAAAGGAGCAGTGACATTGTGGAGACACAACAGTCTTTGCACCTTTGCCAGTCTGGCCCTTAAAGATGGAGTAAGTTGGGTGTTTGCAAACACAAGCCTTCTAAGCTACTTGGCACATTCCTGTAAGAAAACTAACTTGGATTTAGTTACTGTTCCAATGTTGTTTGCTTTGATTTAGAAGGACTGTGTTGACCTGTTGTGTTGGAAAAAAATGTGTTACTGAAATGCTGGGGTAAATGTTTTGGTTAGAGAACAGTTTGAGTGAGCTCAACTGTTGTAAGCAGCTAGTCATTGCATATTTCCAGGGCAGAGTGGGTTTTGGACACTTTGGGACATAAAGATTCATAATCTGTTTTCAAACAAACTTCCCAAGTTGTTCCCTTTTCCCACTAATCACACTCCAGCATTAAGCAAAGTAAAGGGTAGGTGTAAAAGGAAAACAGTGTTCTTGTTGGACCTGTAAGTGAAGAGGACAGTTAATTTCTGTGTCTAAAATGATTTGAGTTTTTTACATCTAGGGGATCACTTATCTCTAGAGAATTACTATGTGGACTGGATCTAGTTGGTAGTTGAAGCTGCAATTTCCCAAACTCCTTCCTGTTAAAGGGTGGTCCTACCCATATTTTAATTTGAATCCCGGAACTGGGTATTAGCTGCAAACCTGTATATCACAAAGATTTTTGGTTATAACTTTGCCCGTTGAGGAGTAAATGAAGTTTGCAGACAACACCTTGCTGGGTGTTAGTGTTGATATGCTGGAGGGTGGGAAGGCTCTGCAGAGGGAACTGGACCAGGTGGATCCATGGGCCAAGGCCAATTGTGTGAAGTTCAGCAAGACGAAGTGCTGCGTCCTGCCCTTGGGTCACAACAACCGCATGCAGAGCTACAGGCTTGGGGAAGAGTGGCTGGAAAGATGCCCAGTACAAAAGGACCTGGGGGTGCTGGTTGACAGCAGCTGAACATGAGCCAGCAGTGTCCAAATGGCCAAGAAGGCCAATGGCATCCTGGCCTGAGTCAGGAATAGTGTGGCCAGCAGGATGAGAGCAGTGATTGTCCCCTGTACTTGTCACAGGTGATGCCACTTCCTGAATCCTGTGTTCAGTTTTGGATGCCTCACTGCAAGAAAGACACTGAGGTAGTGGAATGAGTCCAGGGAAGGGCAGTGGAGCTAGTGGAGGGTCTGGAGCACAAGTCTTGTGAGGAACAGCTGAAGGAGCTGGGGTTGTTTAGCCTGCAGAAAAAAAGGCTTGTGGGGGAATCCTACTGCTCTCTACAACGCCTTGGAAGAACATTGTAGTGAGGCGAGGTAGACAGGGTAACAAGCAGTAGGACAAGAGGAAATGGCCTCAGGTTGTGCCAGGGGAGGTTTATATTGGGAATAAGGAAACATTACTTCACTGAAAGGGTGATCAAGCATTGGAATAGATTGCCCAGCAAAGTGGTGAAATCACAGTCCTTGAAAGCGTTCAAAATCATGTAGATGTGGTCCTTAGAGATATGGTGTGACAGTAGACTTGTCTGTGCTGGGTTAATGTTTGGACTCAGTGATCATTGAGGCCTTTTCCCTCCTTAATGATTATGTGATACACAGATGAGCTTTAATATTAATAGTTTGCATTTTTTTATGATATTTCTTAAAAACCAGTTTATATATTTGGCAAACAACTGATCAGTATATATATCTTCAGGTACCCATCTTCCCAGCATCCATGTAGGGTGGAAACATAAATTATGAATGCTGGCAGTATTCCCATGGGATAGGAGAGCATTAGTAGTCATTAACAGATAAGGAAAACTGAAGCCAAGGAGAGCAGAATAATATGATGGTGTAAGACATCTGTGGCAGGGCTGAACCCTATTTCTGGTTGTCACAAATTCCACACAGAAAGCTGCCCTTCCCTGAAAGGTGTCCTGTCTGCAAGGCAAGGTGTTGCAGGTACTGACATTCACCTTCCTCCTCCTGAAGCTTATGTCACCAGGATTCCTGTCAGAGAGCTGAGTAGAGTCAGCCACACCTGCATGTAACCATTGTGGTGTTCAAAGGGGCATTGAGGTGTTTCACGCCAGTTGGATGACATATGGCTGCTAATTTGTAAAGCTGCATCTGTGTCTGCCTCAACTCTGGCAGCTGCTGTTGAGGGTGAAAGCTCTGGAAGTGTGAGAGACTTACCTTTAAGTGCATGTAGACAGTAGCCTGTCTGCTTGCTAAGTCTGATGAAAAATTGTGAAGGGGCAGGATAGATAATAATGTGCAGTGAATGCTCACATCCTCCTTTGTCTGTTTGGTTTTTAATGGTATAAATAGATAATGGCATCAGATGGAAAGCTCAGGTGTGAAGTATGGTAGGAGTAGACTGAGTTCTCTTCCCTAGATCGGTTTTATGTGTTAGTGATAGGTAATGTTCCTGTGTGGCATTACTGACAGCCTTGAGTGGCTGGCAAGAGTGTTTTAAATCCAAGACTGAATTCTTGGCTTTCTTCTGAGTTTCTAGTTGAATGTATTTGCATTGGCAAAAAAAGTTGGCTGACTTAAAGACATGTTAAGCACAGACTTAAAGTATCTTGAAATAGTAGGGCTTGAATACCTTCTGTGCTTTCTCAAGGGCAAATTCTGCCACTGAATATATGTTGTAGATCACATTTTAAAGTGGTTTTTCCCTGGCTCCACTTTTTCTGCCCATTACTTTGAGCAGCCTTTTTCTCCCCACCTCTGAAGAGGTAGTAGGATATGGTTACTGAAATTACTGAATTCTGAACCTGGAACGTTCACTGTGCCTCTCTGAAGCAGGAATATGTTACATGTGGGTAGAGTGGAACACAAATCAAGGTGATGTGTACTCATGTACAAACAGAACTGAGATAACACGCTAGAGATAAGTGATCCTCGGCAAGGCATAATGTCACAGGATTGTTTGCTGTCTGCCTGGCTTTGTGCCGTCTGCAAAATTCGGACAGCACTTACCCACCTCAGTTTCTTTAGTTTCATAAATGCTGGTAAGTGCTCAGTTCCCCAAAGTCAGTGCCATCAATAATTCATTATCACTTAATTGCTGGAGCTGTTTTCCGATTGATTTGCTAAGTAAGACGCTAGGAAGTGGTAGTTCCCACTGTCGGTTCCACTTCTCTGCTTTTGCCAATGTTTCATGGGGTTGTTGTGCACATGGCTTTTCCCTCCTCCATGAATGCTTTGTCTTCAAGCCACAATAAAGTTGGAGGAGCTTACAAAAAGAATGGGGCAAACAGCATCAGATGAGGTGGTGGATTTCTTTTTGCATCAGCAAAGCAGCAAGTCCAGGAAGGGCTGAAACTCAGACATGCTGAACTTGGAGTACTCGGCCCTGCATGTGTGACACACTCACTGTTTGTCACTTTTGGTTCTTTTCTTTGTTCAAATAGGCTACTCCTAGACTGCTGTCTTTTCCTCTTGCTGATGTTCAGAAGTGCTTACAGGTCTGCTGCTTTTGTCTGGTGCCGTTGTCTATAAGCTTGTGTGAGAAGGCTGCTTCAGTTGTCCCTTTTGTATCCCTACTTTGAATCACATGTGAGTTACTTCTGATCGTTTTTCATCACAATGGGAATATGTAGTTTTGGAGTGGATAACAGTTGTATATGTTTACCTTTCTTACGTGAGGAGTCATACCATAATTGTATCATCAGATGTGAGGGTTTGGAATTGTGCAGGTTCTCCTTCCAGTGTTTCCTGATAGCAAGTGCCTCCAATCTTCTAGGGTGGAGTATGGTAGATTCCTTTTCTGGATGCTGGAGAGGGGAACTTTAAAATAGATGTCCTGAAAAATATGTGGTGCTTATTTTTATTAACATAGGGTAGTCTCTGTTCTGTGTAAGATACGAGCTAAAATACAAATGAGGAAGCAGGGCAGTATCACACTCTTTCCTGAGTTGGAGGTGGGGAAGGAGTGTTCATTTATCTATGTAGCTTATCCCCTAGGACACTGCAAGCATCTTTTATCTGCTTTCCTGGATGAAGGTCCAAAGATAAATAGCTACAACTGGACTTTAATCGTAATGTTTTCTGATCACTTTCTCAAAATTTGGGACATTGCCTTACCTTGCAGAATCTGAACTGTTTAACACTTATGCAGGGTTTGGCAATGCCAAATGTTTTCAAAGACTATGCCACATCCTAAAAACAACATCCTAAAAACAGTCTGTTGGAGCATGTCTTTCATCTGGATCTGGTTTGCCAAGGAGGCATTAAAAGGAAATACATAGTTTGTTTTTTTGGTGTGGGTTTTTGTTTTTTTTTTGTATAAACATACATAGCTTCCAAATTGATTCAGTTCTATCTTAAACACACATCAAGAATGATTTTGTTACTATTTTTATAAATTCTTGAGAATTTGCATCAGGATTCTTTAAAAGAGCCTAGATGGATGTGTTTCAGTGCATTAACTTTTTGCCTTCAACTGCTGTGGGTATAAAAATGAATTGACACCTCAGTTCTCAGAGATCACAGAATATCCTGATTTGGAAGGAACCCACAAGGATCATCAAGTCCAAATCTTGTCCCTGCAAAGGACATCCCCAAGAATTGCACCCTATGCCTAAGAGCATTGTCCAAATGCTTCTTGAACTCTGTCAGGCTTGGGGCTGTGACCACTTCTCAGGGGAGCCTGTTCCAGTGCCCAACCACCCTTTGTTGGTTTTGTTTAAGTGTGTTCTGATGCCTTTAAACTTCATTAAAGGGACTGGACTAGAAAGTATGTCAGTGTCAGTCAGCTGCTTTGTGGGATTCCCTAAGGATCTACTGCATTCTTGCTTCAGTTTCCTGTTACCAAGCTCCCTTTAAGAAGTGTTGGTTTCAAAATGAAATTTCAAATGATGAAATTTCATCCAAACTAAAATGTTAATCTTTGCAGCCTGATGCACTTGCCTCTGTTCAGGGAAAATGAGGACACAAAAGATGCTGCTGCTTTGAGTAAGCAGTTTTCCATGGAGGAGTGTTTTGACTTGAATGTGTTGCTGCTTTGCACAGCAATGTACCTACCTTATGTTACTAAATCTATTCTTCCATGTATTAAAAGGAATATTTATTGTTGACCTTTCTAAGCAGCAAATTGAGAAATGGAAAAGAGTATTTTTTAAATCTGAGTACAATGGCTTAAAACTTTACTTTCCACAAACAAAAGTAATCCTTGAACCTGTGTTTTTCTCCAGTGAGATTCTAACAGCTTCAATTCAGTGGAGCAGCTCTGATATAAAGGTGCAGCAAAAGGAAGAATTAAGACTTGGGCAAATCTATGGGGAAGGAGTAATTGTTTTCTGGTTTCCAGTGGCACAATGAATTTTGTGCTTTTGGTTGGGGAATATGTGGGGAAAGGAAGCTTTTTCTGTCTCACATGTAAATTTTTACTGTGGTTTTGATCTTGCCATGCAGATTTTTTTAGTACTAAGTAAGTGTTTGATCTCAAAGCATCTCTGTTAGTGTGTGCTTCTTGTTGCCAAGGTGCTGAAACACAGAATGTGTATGGACATACTGGAAAAGTTGTGTCTCCACCCGTATCTGGCAGTCGCTGTGATTAATGGTCTGTTGTTTCTAACTGTGATGAAGAATGTCAGCCAGGTACAGGGTTATCTGCAATACACTGAAAAATTCATAATGGCCACTCAAATGATGACAATGATGAACCTGCAAAGTTACCTTGTGGTAGCAGTTTCTGTGAGAACATCTTCCTGCCTTTGGGATGAAGCTTCCAGGCTGCTGAAGGATACTCTGTACCATTTCTGATCATATGAATAAACTTTGTTATTGGGTAAGGTGAAAGGAAGCAAGAACTTTCATCCTCAGCTTAAAGATGTCTGCGTCTGGGGTGTTGTATCATACACAGCCTTAGTTCAAAGAGCTAATAGATAATATTAAGTGCTTCTGGTTGAGCCATGTCATCTGCTTTGTGTATGAAACACAAGAGTATGACCTGGGACACTTAAAGTTTGAACAGTTTCTTGGTCCTCAGTGAATTTTAGAACTACATTATATTTTTTTTTGTTGGTTTTCCCGTTATACTTTCAGATTGTTCACAGAATATGGGTCAGTGTACATGATCACAAGTAATACTATTTTCGTGTTAACCTCCTGAATTAGAAATGCCCATGTACAAAACTTGTAGGGAAGCAAAAAGTGCCTAAGTATTTCCTGTCTATGTTATAGACTATATTGTGATTGAATATGTGAAAATTAATTGCACAGGAGAAGAGGAAAATGGGAAAGACTATAGTAATCACATTCAGCCTTTCTTGAATGATTAAAAATGAAGTTAAATTAATTCTCTTTATTAGTTGAGCTTCATCCCTTTTTTCTTTTCCAAAGGAACTAACCCGTGAACTAAAGGGAAGCACTGTTGGTTAAGTAGAAAGCAAACACAATTGAAGTGCTTTCAGTATAACAAACAACTATACAGTTAATTTTTCCTGCAGCCACTCCAGTTACATGGCTGTTAACAGTTCAATTATGAATGAGGTATTCTGAAGGAAGCCTCTCCTGACTGTCAGCTATCTTCTTTTGTTTGGGCTGGTCACCAGGGTCACAGGAGTCTCATTCCACATGAGGCAGTATGAGATGCAGACAGGCTTTCTTCCAGACTTAAAGAGAATGCGACTGAGTTGTCGATGTCATTCACAAAACTCAGTTCTTTTAGGTCTTGAATGCAAAGAGTTTATGTTCTGTTACAATGAATGACGAGCATCCCCGTACATACTGAGGAACGAAGGCCTGTCTGGAATGATTTGGGCTGTGAGCTTGCTTGGGGGGGTCTCTGAAAACAGAACAGCCTGATGTCTTGTATAATATAGGAGGTCACAGGTTAGCCAGTGACATCACCAGTCTCATCATGCTGCTTATTCTGTGACCTAGACAGTATGGCTTATTGTCTTTTTGTGTTGTGTAATGTCTCCTGCTAACAGGATGGCACAGCTGTCCTGTTAAATTGAGCATTAGTGATAACAATGAAAGCACCTTTATTTTGGAAGCATCTCGAAGGATAGTGACTTTTTTTGTTTATAATAAAAAAATATTAAAAGTGGTCCTAAGTTCATGGTCTTTATGATATAGGCACAGGATTTGTCTTCTTGGCCAAATATTTTTTGCTTTTGTGAGAGTGATTTTTTTGCTAAAGTACTGATCTTCACATACTTCACTATTGGGAAATAAAACAGAAGGGAAAATTTAGGGGAGATAATTGTGCTAAATGAAAGGCCCCTCCTACTTACATTGTAGGAGGAAAGTCTTAGCTCTCTTTCAATCATTTTTTTTCTTTTTCCTTTGCTTTGCATCTTGTCTGATGCAAAGTATGCAAAACCTTTCTAAGTGTTTAACTAATTTTCCAAAGTTATAGCAGGGTCTGTTACTTCACAGCTTTGTACCTCACCTGTGAGGCCTGTTTGTGTGATGCTAATAGAGCAGCTTCAGAGAATAGGCAAAGGCTCAGTGTATGAATGGTTGCAGTTTACTGACTTTCCAGCTGTGAAGGTGGGAGCTGTGACTACAACTCTCCAACAGAAGATCTGAACAGAATATGTCACCTTGACTTTTAAGAAAATTACTAAGGTAACTGGGAATCAAAATTAGAGAAATGAGTCTCTGAAGAATCTCAGGTGCCTTTTTCAGAACTTTATTGCTCCCACTTGTCTTCACTTCAGGTTTCCCCAGGAGAAAAGTGAGTTTTGAATGTTCAGCAAGATTTCTCTATGGGCCTGTGTTTTTAAAGAGAGGGCATGTGTGACAGAGGCTCTGGTGCTGAAATACTGTAAATCTCAGTAAGTCTGGAGAAAGTCTGCTTTGGTATTTGGTTAGAAAATCCAACCCTAAATGAGCGGAAGCAAGTAAGGACTGCAAGTGGGTTGAGACATTGTTCTGCCAAGGAAGAATCAGAGTTGTCATAACAGCAGTGATGCACTGCCATGCTGGCTCGTGGAAATGCAAAGGCTGGAGGCTGCTTTGCTTTTGTTGCTTCTGTTGCACACTTCTGTTAAGTAGGAGAAACCTTGGCTACTGCCTGTATGCAGTACACTGGTGGTCTCTTGATGGCAGTGGCTGTCAGTCTAGCACTATGTATGGCTTACCAAAGTGTCCTTAAAAATATCTATTATGTACAGTTTTCATTGTCTTCTGAACTTATACTGTGTGAAAAGGACAGAAAAGAAGGTGCAAATGTGTATGTGATTAATAGTGGGAGAGCCACAATTAGAGCTAGCTGGTTACTGATTTCTTGGGGCTGCAAAAGAAAACTGAACATTGTTGTTACAGAGAAAATATGTTCAGGTTGTCCTTGTATTCCAAAGACGTCTCCTGCTGCTTGTTTTGTCTTACCAAGATTTGATAGCTGCTTGGCAGAAGTCTTGGCATTGCTTGGCACTAGCAATTCTTTGCTCATCAACTTGAAAAGAATGACTGCTGAAACTCAGAAATGCACAGTTTTGAGCTGCACTGTTTTCATCATTATCATGTCAATACAGTTTAATTTTTCTTATTCTTTTCTTTACAGAGATTTGGGGGGAAACCAGAAAAGCTTTCATAAAGTATATTATCTTCCTTTTAATTCTCATTAATCAAATACAGTCTCCAGCAGTAAAAGTATAATGTGAGACCCACTATGCTAAATTTACACCCTGCAATTTTCAAACATTAGTTGCCGCTAAATTGGCAGAGTGACTGGAACCAAATATACCTGCTTTGCAATTATATCTGCTGGATTGGTATTTATGGGAATAGCCAACCAGGCCAACAAGAGTCAAAATTAAAATTAACCCTTAATGACAGCATGCTGAAACTGCTGCTCATTACTGTGTTGAGCAAGGTGCTGCAGAACCTCTGTTCTGGCCAGCCTCAGGTGCTGCTGCACTGATAATGCTTGCTTTCCAAGAAGCTTGAAAAAAAGATTGGCAAATTTATGAACTTAGTGCATCCTAACTTCCAGTTTGGATTTAGTGTGAAAACAAATGTATCCTGCCTTGGAACCAAGAAGTATGCACTTTGAAAATCAAAAATTTATTGCTGAGTATGGAGAATCCATGTCTTTTGTCTATGCATTTTGAGTACTTTGGCTTACTGAGATACTAAGATTTTTGCTTTGTTGAAAATTTTCATGAGGTTCCTGAGGTCTTGTCTGTTTCTTCTGATCCCAGTCTGTGCAGCTCTGTAGGTGATTCCCCAGCTCATGGGTTTGCTCCGCAGCCCTCTCAGGGTGTGCCAGTTCGGAGGGCTCTGTCTGGACTTGTCTTCACCCCAGCTTCTACAGAATGTACACTTTGTAACGTAACATAAATATGATGGGTGCCAGAAGGAATGTGGGCCTTTCGGTTAGTTTAGCCAGGAAAATGATGTGTGGGGTTTTAAATATCTCCTGAGTTTTTATTCGGCTCAGTAGAAAAGAATACTAGATGCAAAAAATGTTGAATGAAGCCTTAAAAGGCAAGAATGGTTTTGTAGTTAACCGGAAATGTATTCATCTTTTTTTAACTGATTTTGTGCCTGGGATTGACTCATCTGAATGAAACGCATCCAGGTTTGGAAGCTGCAAGAGGGCTCAAGTGAGACACCCAAAATGTTTAGATTAGGGGCTGAAGTATGTAAATGCTTAATCTTTCTTAACTAGAGCACACTGGGAAGCTTTTTTCTGAGACTTTTTGTTTCATGGGCACTTTGAGTAGGGTGGATAGGATATTTTTTTCTTTGGAGACCAGGATAGGTAACTAAAAACCAAGTGCTATTATTATTTTTGTGTGTTTGTGTGTGTGTGGTTTTTTGTTTTGTTTTGTTTTTTTGGGGTTGTGGGGATTGTTGGGTTTGGGAGGTTTGTTTGTTGTGTGTGTTTTTGGTTTTTTGGGGTTTTTTTTTGTTTGGTTGGTTGGGGTTTTTTTGTTTGTTTGTTTTGTTTTTTGTTTTTTGGGTTTTTGTGTGTGTGTGGGGGGGGGGGTTTGTTGTTGTTGTTTGTTTGTTTAGAAACTTTTCAGAAGATTTTAGGAAATAAAGGAAACAGAACTGTCAGGAAGCAAAAAGTGGGAAAAGGAAGAAAGTTAGTATACCACATAGACTGAATCTTGGTCTTTTTGTTTTGTGGCCCTTTCTGGAGACGCTGTCTACGGTTGCGTCCACTGCCCCCAGGGAAAGTTTACTTTTCTCACGCATGTGTGAAAAGCTTTTCTGCTTTTTGCTAAATCTTCCTCTTGCCTACCTTCATCTCAGTGTTCTTCACTCTTTGCTGTGCTGTTAAAGGCAGCAGCTGTTGAAAAAGCCATACTCCAAGATTACCTATATTGCAGTCAGCCCCCTGATTTTACTGCTAGTCAAAAGCAGTTTGGGGTATGTGGTGTGTGGAATGGTATCTTGCTGTGGCAATATTTGCTGGAAAGAATGGGTCACCAGTGCCTTGCAGGAAGATTGCACAGCCCTGCTGTGCACCCCATGTTAATGTCCTGTTGTGTGGAGGCACTCTACATTCCTCTGCAGGGGAACATCACTGCTCTTGGTTATGGCTTCTGGTACAATGAGTGAAAGAGATAAGGTGAAACTAAACTCCAGTGAAATTAATGAGACCCTCACTTCAGTATAATCCCTGCCATATATCTGCCTAACAGCATGTTTCCTATTGACAAAATGCAAATGACATTTATTTTTCTGGTTTTGATTTGCTTACAGAAAGCACCAGCAGTCTAATCCATGCAGCAAACACCAAGTAACTTTATCTTCTGGATGACCTTTTATTATTGCTGTATAAAGCACATCAAAGAGCTCATTTTGAATGGGAGAAAATAATACTTTAAGTGAGTGGTTATAAAAGCTGTTATTTTTCACTTGAAATGATTATTTTCTAGGTCTCTGATAGTGATGTTGGGAAATTTCCAACTTCAAATAAATAACTATTACTTGTATACATCTGTCATTCCTGAGCCCGATCTTCTACCTCCACTTAACTTTCTTTGAGGCTTAGCTAGTGGAGGACATGTGACCAGAGGTACAGGGAAAGGGCAAATACACAGTCTTCTGTAAAAAGAAACCTTTCAACTCTAAAGTAAGGGCAAAATCTCTTTAAGTAGACCTGGGGCATGACATTTGAAGAGGCTTGTGTCCTGTGGTTAAATCAGAGCAGTATGTTAGCAGGGGTCTCCAAAATACTGTGAGAGCTCCTGGACAGTCTGAAGGGTGTTGCTGTGGCTGCCCCATGGCTTGTCATGGTTTCATATATCTAGGGTAGATGAAAATTGGCTGATTATAGCCCAGCCTGCTGATCCTCTGAAATCAAGGCTCTGTTTTGGCTTGTTTTGTTGAAATCGTTTTTTTAACAGGATCCAGTTCTGCATTACACAGCTGATGAGGATTGAGTTGCTTTTCTGCTTGAAGATCCAGGGATGTTCTAAGTTCACTTTGCATCATGTTTTGTCACCTAGCACATGTATGCCCTCTTTTCAGTCTCTTATCTATTTTTTGGATTTGCATGTATTTGAAGAGGTTATCATCTATTTCCAGGTGATGCTTCTGTTTAGGAATACCATCACATCTTCACTGTCTGTGTGCTGTCACTACTACCTAGTACACCTTTTCTTAAACCCTTGCCTTTCCTTGACTGATTGTCTTCTGGTAAGTCTTCTCATAATTTTAGCTGTTGATTCAATGCATTTAGAAAAACATTCTTGTTCCTCTTCCAGATTTTTTTAAGAGCCTCAGGAGAAAGGTTTCTGGTCTCCTTGTTTTCTTTTCTTAGGGCAAGAATTTAAAGCAGGAGCTGAGTTGCCTTCCTAGGGTGGGGAAGTCTGCAGATCTGTCTCTTTTCTAGATGAAAATCATGGATATCTGTCATCAGTCTCCTCACACCTGAAAATTAGCTCAGTGTTGTTGAGTGAAAGGTTATGAGTTTTTTCTTTATTGTTAAGGACGTTGTTGATGTTTTGTTTTATTACTCTGTCCTGCATCCTGGCCTTTCTTGGACTTGGTTCTTCTGGGAGCCTCACATGCAGCTCCAGATATAGTGTCTTTTCCAGGCTCTATTTGAGGTGTGACCTTTTCATGTAGTCTCAGAGCCCAAGTTCTCCCCTCTTTACCAGTACCACAGCTTACCTTCCCCTCCTGATGTGCTGTCAGATCCTAAATGCAAACTCTCCAGATGGGAAGAACTCCTCTGCCATCTCTATAATCAGGAAGGTAATCATTACCACAACTTCGTCTTGTTTTGCTTTCTCCACCATTATTACACAGTGAGTTTGTTTTCAGAGCCCTGCACTTCTTGTCTCTAGCACACCTTTGAAATCATCACTTGCCAGTGCTGAGGGATACACTTGGAGCAGGTACTGGGTGTGCAGCTGCAGTGAGAGCTGCAGGTTATGCCCTGTGTGGGAGAAATGTCAGGAGCCCCAGAGACCTGGTGCTGACCCTTTGCACAGCAAAGAGCACAGGGACCTGTGGCACCGGCCAGGTGACCGGACACTGGGACACAGTAGGAGCCAATGGCTCAGTAGGAAGACCCCAGAGTATCAGCAGCACAGACTGAGGGTATGAAAGCACAGGGACTCCTTTGTTCAGGCTCCCTCTCCAGAGGCACCAGCTCAAGCTGGTTTTGTGCTGTGCAGCACAATTAAATTACTTAAAGGAACCAGGGATTTGGGGCTGTACTATGGGAAACCAGGGTTAATCTGGTAAGGAAACCTTGTCTGATGGTGTGAGTGTGGGGTGTNTGTGCTGTGCAGCACAATTAAATTACTTAAAGGAACCAGGGATTTGGGGCTGTACTATGGGAAACCAGGGTTAATCTGGTAAGGAAACCTTGTCTGATGGTGTGAGTGTGGGGTGTGCAGGGAGCCAGGTGCACCCATTGGGTCACTGGAGCCACCCACTGAGTAGGTGCTTCAGGCCCAGCAGTGAAAGTGTCTGGTAGTAGGAGTGTGGCTGCCGGATTGATTCCTGAGTAGTCAAAGAAAGTTCCTGTGACACCAGTGAGATGTCAGTGTGGGAAACCAGCCCTCACTATTTACATGTTTGCTGAGACACAGAGTGGCGTGTCTGGTTCTGACAGGCAGCTTTCCTTACTGGAGAGGATAGCAGCTACGAAGAAATTGGTGCTCTTGAAAACTTTGCCGCTTAAAGAAGCAATCGTGGCATAGTTGTGAAAGATGGGCAACTTTCTGAGACTAAGTGGTGTCTACTGCAGTTGAAAATAGCGCGAGTGTTTGTTTTAGGTTACCTAATTTAGCCTGAGAAAAGGCTGCAGTCCTTCTTGTGTTCTTAGTCTGGAGGGGGCAGGTATGTTCCTTTCTCTCTTTCTTCTGTGATGGCATAAGCTCTTGAAACTTTTTGGTGGGTTGATTCAGGCAGCACTGAGAACTACAGGCTCTAGGTTAACTTTTTTTTTAAAGCTTGCTGCTCACCTATGGTGGAATTTATGCAACTGTAGTAAGAGGAAGACAGGAATTTATAGCCAGGGTTGAAGAAAGATGGGGCTATTTGC
>VZTR01021606.1:418854-477399 GCA_013400775.1 Chaetops frenatus | reverse complement strand
TGAGTGAAAGGTTATGAGTTTTTTCTTTATTGTTAAGGACGTTGTTGATGTTTTGTTTTATTACTCTGTCCTGCATCCTGGCCTTTCTTGGACTTGGTTCTTCTGGGAGCCTCACATGCAGCTCCAGATATAGTGTCTTTTCCAGGCTCTATTTGAGGTGTGACCTTTTCATGTAGTCTCAGAGCCCAAGTTCTCCCCTCTTTACCAGTACCACAGCTTACCTTCCCCTCCTGATGTGCTGTCAGATCCTAAATGCAAACTCTCCAGATGGGAAGAACTCCTCTGCCATCTCTATAATCAGGAAGGTAATCATTACCACAACTTCGTCTTGTTTTGCTTTCTCCACCATTATTACACAGTGAGTTTGTTTTCAGAGCCCTGCACTTCTTGTCTCTAGCACACCTTTGAAATCATCACTTGCCAGTGCTGAGGGATACACTTGGAGCAGGTACTGGGTGTGCAGCTGCAGTGAGAGCTGCAGGTTATGCCCTGTGTGGGAGAAATGTCAGGAGCCCCAGAGACCTGGTGCTGACCCTTTGCACAGCAAAGAGCACAGGGACCTGTGGCACCGGCCAGGTGACCGGACACTGGGACACAGTAGGAGCCAATGGCTCAGTAGGAAGACCCCAGAGTATCAGCAGCACAGACTGAGGGTATGAAAGCACAGGGACTCCTTTGTTCAGGCTCCCTCTCCAGAGGCACCAGCTCAAGCTGGTTTTGTGCTGTGCAGCACAATTAAATTACTTAAAGGAACCAGGGATTTGGGGCTGTACTATGGGAAACCAGGGTTAATCTGGTAAGGAAACCTTGTCTGATGGTGTGAGTGTGGGGTGTGCAGGGAGCCAGGTGCACCCATTGGGTCACTGGAGCCACCCACTGAGTAGGTGCTTCAGGCCCAGCAGTGAAAGTGTCTGGTAGTAGGAGTGTGGCTGCCGGATTGATTCCTGAGTAGTCAAAGAAAGTTCCTGTGACACCAGTGAGATGTCAGTGTGGGAAACCAGCCCTCACTATTTACATGTTTGCTGAGACACAGAGTGGCGTGTCTGGTTCTGACAGGCAGCTTTCCTTACTGGAGAGGATAGCAGCTACGAAGAAATTGGTGCTCTTGAAAACTTTGCCGCTTAAAGAAGCAATCGTGGCATAGTTGTGAAAGATGGGCAACTTTCTGAGACTAAGTGGTGTCTACTGCAGTTGAAAATAGCGCGAGTGTTTGTTTTAGGTTACCTGATTTAGCCTGAGAAAAGGCTACAGTCCTTCTTGTGTTCTTAGTCTGGAGGGGGCAGGTATGTTCCTTTCTCTCTTTCTTCTGTGATGGCATAAGCTCTTGAAACTTTTTGGTGGGTTGATTCAGGCAGCACTGAGAACTACAGGCTCTAGGTTAACTTTTTTTTTAAAGCTTGCTGCTCACCTATGGTGGAATTTATGCAACTGTAGTAAGAGGAAGACAGGAATTTATAGCCAGGGTTGAAGAAAGATGGGGCTATTTGCTCTGCTTTAGATCAGCTTGAACTGTTGAGGATATGCACCTTCAGCTAACCACAGGTATGTAGAGAAAGCGGCATGGAAAAGTTTGACATGGTGTTTCTGCCCTTGGCCAGCAATACCATTCCATACTGTCACATCATTGCATGCACTTGGACTTTGTGGTCTCTGTAGGTGCAGAAGTTGTCATTTTATATGGTTGGAGATTTTTTCCTTTCTGGCTGAAACATTCTTTAACCTACCAGTTAACAATATCTGTTTATAGTTTGTTTGGATTTTCTTTTTTCCTGTAACATGTAGCTCTTGCCTAAACTGCATTCATTTGCAAAGGTTGATTGTATGTCTGATCTGTGGGATGAGACATAAGACTAATACTAAGAAATATTAAATATTCTTAAAAGTGGTGAACGACTACTCACTGGAGAAGAGGTAAGATGATACTTTGTTAGCATCCTGCTGAAGCGTTCTTTCTCCCCTTCTGTGTTTTTGTGCTGCTGCATATTTGGGCATTATTGTTTTTGTATGCTGGGATGTAAAGGAGTGGAGAGTGTATCCAGTATCAGCTACCAACTTCAAAGAACTTCAGTGGTTTTTGTGCCTACAAGTTAGAGCATACTTTAACCACTGCCATAGTGAAATGCTCCTAGAGCAACTGACATTATGGAGTTATTTTTTTCAGAGAATTAACACTTTTACAGCCTCACAGTTAACTTCTGCCAGTCCTTGTGATTACTTCTCCTTGGAGCAGTGCTTTAAGTGATTGTCATGTGACACAACAGCTTGAAGTATCACTTGCCCGTGGGGAAATAACCTAATAGTGAATTCAGTTGTTTTTTCCAGACAGAACAACTGTGGGATTTTTCTTACATCATGTATAAGGCATAGGGGAATTTGCCCAGATAGTAAGGCTGAACATCCCAGAATTTGCACATCTACCATCTTCTCTGAAGGCCCTGAAATGCAGGTAACGCAATATATGTTTTTAAGCAAGAAAATGTGGTTAACAGCAGCCTTTTATGACCTCTTGAATCTGCACAGTGCAGAAAAAGTCCTTGCAGAAACAAGTCTCAAAGGGCAATTAAAAGCTTTTGATCGTTGGAAGTAAATGTTCTGATTCTGTGATTGGGAAACTTAAACTTAATTGTGGTAGGTAGGTTTTTTTGTTGACAGAGTATCATGTGAGGAAATTTAAACCTAGCCCCTCCTAATAGTTAGACAAACAGTAAAATACCCATAGTGCTTCTTGTTAATGGAAAGTTTTTTTTCATCACTTCTGTTGCTCTTCTGTTACTTCTTTAAATTTATTGCTGAATGAATCAGACTCAGTCTTGCTGCTGTCACATTTCAGGCATGATCTCAGTATTTTCTGGGCAGAAAGTCAGCTTGGCCTGTTTTTTGGGAAACTGGAGTAGTGTGGTGGATCACATGAGCTTAATATCTCCTTGTTTACCCTGTTCCCCATTTAATTTCTCTTAGGTACATCTGTTTGGTACAAAAACTGATGGCAAGTGATTATAAAGTGTATTGTTAAATGAAAGACAGGAATAATGAAATCTAAATCTTGACCTGTGATCTGTTGCAGGTCTTCTGCATTATTGTGCATAAACCCTTTAGTCTTTTGTTTTTGTGAAGACAAAAATCATGTTTTCCTCAGGGTGGTGTTATACCAGCATGGCACAGAATCATAGAACATGCTGAGTTGGAAGGGACCCATCAGGATCATCAAGTTCAACTCCTGACCCTGCACAGGACACCTCAAGAACCACACCCTGTGTCGGAGCATTGTCCAAACACGTCTTGAACTCTGTCAGGCTTGGTGCTGTGAAAGCTTCCCTGGGGAGCCTGTTCCAGTACCCAAACACTCTCTGGGTGAAAGACCTTTTTCTAATATACAACCTAATCTGACTCTAACACAACTTCAGGCCATTGCTTTGGGTCCTGTCACTGGTCACCAGGGAGAACAGATCAGTGTCTGCCCCTCCTCCCCATGAGGAAGTTACAGACTGCAGTGAAGTCTCACCTCAGTCTTCTCTTCTCCAGGCTGAGCAGACCAGGTGACCTCAGCCACTCCTCACACAGCTTCCCCTCCAGATCCTTCAAGATCCTCATGGCCCTCCTTTGGACACTCTCTAATGGCTTTATGTAATTTTTTTATCGTGGCACCCAAAACTGCCCCCAGCACTCGAGGTGAGGCTGCCCCAGCTCAGGGCAGAGCAGGACAATCCCCTCCCTTGCCTGGCTGGTGATGCTGGGCCTGATACCCCCCAGGACAGGGCTGGCCCTCCAGGCTGCCAAGGACCCTGCTGACTCAGAATCAGCTTGCCATCGACCAGGACCCCCAGGGCACTTTCCACAGCACTGCTGTACAGCCTCTCATTTCTGAATCTGTACACTCAAGCAGAGTTGCCCTGTCCCAGGTGCAGAATCCAGCACTTGCCCTTGTTAAATTTCACACAATTGGTGCCCTTCAAAGGCATTAAAAATAAAATGTTTTTATCTTTGCTGTTTCTTCAAGGAAGCAGTGTGGGTAGCTCTAGCTTGGATGAGAACAGCATAAAATCTCCCATTTGACCTTCTTGCTGGGGATGCTTCCCTTTCAAGGTGCACCCAGTTCAGTGATGTAAAGTATTCCTTCCTCTTTATTTCTGCTTCCTTTTCCTGTTTAAACCTGTACTAGTTTGGAGCTGTGTTCACTCTGCACTGTTAATGGCCCATAGCCTGTTTCCCTTCCACCACGCTAAGTGTGCTGAGAGCCCACAGACCTGGGGGATGTATTTTTGGTGTGTACTCAGGCAGCTGCACTGCTGCTGAGACAAACAAATGTGGAAGCTTTAGTGAAATGCCCAGTCCACCAAATATAGAATCCAGCCATGAAGTCTGCAGGATTAAAGTAAGCCTGTTCACCTCAGTTCACTTCCTGCACATGTTGTTGCAAGGAAAAAGCAAATGGTTGTTTATTAGGGAATGGTTTAGAAGATTATATTTAATTAAGATGCTTGCATGACTAAGTGCTGAAATGCAGCCACCTACCACAGGGAATGTGCCAGTTGCTTCAACTAATGCTATAAGATATTTAGAAGAAGATACTCTGGTTTATGCATATTGTGCTATTTATGGTGGGGACCATGATGTATTAATTGATCTCCAGTTCAACAAAGGCAGTTTTTGCAGTGAGGAATTATTGGGTGAATGGTGGACACTGGATAGTAGTCAGTGTTCCTTGACACAGTAGTTTTTCTGTCTAAATTAAAATAAGCTATCCATTTCACTGCTCTGAGAGGATTGGTTTTCCCTTTGTCTTTGACTGGCCTCAGTAATATTTAGCGTTTAATTTGACGTTACCATAGGAGTTTCTGATCTTTTGGCTAGGACTGATCCATTTTAAATCTTGAAAATGCCAGGTACCAAATATACTGCATCTCATGGATCATGGTTGGAAAACTGAAAGAGGGGAAGTCAAATTTGATCAACAAGTAATCACAAATTTACCTGCTGCTTCAGTGAAGAAACGTTTTTGAGCACTTGTATTGCAGTGGGACTGTCAATCTGCCTTTACAAATAACCCTAATAATTTCTAATATAGCATAAGCACTGTAATCACGCAGTTTAAATGAAGATAGGGGAGGATAGGGATTAAAACTGTTCAAGGGGATTTAAGTTGTCAGATAATCAGTGGCAGCTGTCCTTTACTTGTGGCAGATGGCTTAGGTGCTGTCAGAGGTTTCACTGCAGAGCAAGAGAGCACTTGCCTTATTCTTTGCTTCCCAAAGCCAGTCTGTGCACTGGCATGCTTTTCTTCTGTTCTGGCAAGGACCTTTGCAGCAGTGCATTGGAAAGCAGATCAGACTGAAGACTGATTTAAATGATACACTTATGAACATTTAGCTGTGAACAACTTTTTGAGTAATAGCAAAGGTGTTTATTTGAGAGATGGAAAGTAAACTTCATTGATGTATTTTCCTTACCTTTTTGGTGCTGTTAATGAGCAATCTTTTTATACCCTACCTGCTTGAATTCAGTATGGGCACCTTTCTCCAAAACAAATGCCTTGTTTTCATTTTAACAAGGGTTGAAGTGTAATAAAGAGGTTGAGGAAGTTTGTTCCACAGTCCCTCTGGGTGGCTGTGGGAGTCCTGACTTTCTCCCCTAAATACAAATTGTCTCTGCTTTCTGTTTCAGTGCAGTGAGTGTTAAGCCAAGTCTGCCTTAATGCCACTGGTGTTACTTTGCTGACAGCATACTTCTATTGCCAGTGAAGTTTGTGCATGCACTTGTTGAACTGAAGCTTATGGGCAAAGCACTTTCTTTGTGCTCAGCTTTTGAATTCCTCCTCTGCGTGCATCACCTGCATTAGCAGATCTCTGTAAAGTAGGCATGGAGTCAGTCAGATGCTTCATGTCAACATAAAGAAGTATGAAAAGAAACACCTGTCCTGAGGGGCTAAATTCACAGAAGCAACTGGACCTAAATGTAAGTGTTTGGAAATAGTTTTGAGTTCTCTGAGGAATCAAATCTTGTAATAGCCTACCAGTCACTTGACAGTGCTTATTTGCAGTCTTTTAAGTTGACAGAGGAAGATCAAAAATAGTTTGTTCAGGTCTAATTTCTGGCCTTTCTTTAGTCGTGATGTGTTTTTTCTGGTGATCAGATATTGGCAGGTATTGCAGGTATGTCTTCTGGATGCCATCTTGCTGCAAATTCCAGTTACTGACTCGCTGTAGTCTCTCTCCTTTTGTTTTCATAACACAGTGCAGATTTCAGTAGAGTTAAAACAGATTTCTGATGTGCTGAAATCAAACCTGATGTGGATTTACACCTGGCAAGGGTTTAAGCAGAAATTTAAAAAGTAGTGTGGAGTATAATGTGTGCATGGTGTGACAGGAAAGTATCATTAGGAACCCTTCAACCTCACAGCTATATACCAGCCTGATCAAAATAAATCTTTTCATATATGAAAAGCTAAATTTAAGCAGCAATCCACTGAAAGTATCCAGTGAAGATACCATGATTCCCACAAAAGACATACCAAGGGTTTGGCAGTGAAGAGTTCATGCTTCATCCTTGGTAATAGATCCTTTTTGCCATGAGGCTGACGTTACTGGCATTGTTCATGAGGGCATTGAACACATAAATGTCTTGTATTTCTTCCTCAAAACCTCCTTGGCCAGGCTGATTGCCTGTTCTTACTGGTTATACTTTCTGATACAGAGCTTTGTGGTCAGTAATGATCTGTTCTGTAATGTGCACAATTCTCTGGAGTGCTTGCAGGTAAAGGTGGTTTTGTGAAGGGTATCCTTGACTTGCTTTCTTAATACAGTGTGAAGTGCTTGCTCGGTATGTCTTGTCCTTTAATTTATTTTTCCCTGATTCTTTTTTGAGGAATATTAAATATTTAGATACCAACATTTTTGGAAGTGGCTGCTAAAACAGATTGATTTTCCTTACTCAGTCCCCTTCAGAGTGAAACATGAGTCCGTTTTTTATATTCAGCCCAGATGGTATGCTGCTTAAAGTGAGCAATGTGTTGCAGTGAAAATGGACTACTTTCCCCTTCTTTCCTTCCTCCTTTACTTAACTGAGCACATCCATGTAGCTCCTATTTGGGTTGAATTCAAAATTAATCAAAGAGGCTGCAGGGTAAATATGCCAACTATTGGAATGCCGGCTCTGCCGGATTGAAGGAGTTTCTGCCCCGCCAACAGGCAGTGCAGCAAGTTGGCTACACAAAACCTGACATCTTTATGGACACGATGGTGTGGTTTGGTCCTTTCCATGTCAGTCTTGAGCGTGTCTGTGACACTGCTCCTCCTGGTGCGTGCGCAGTCCTGCACTGGGCTGTGTGCTGAGTGGGCAGGAATGCTGTGTTACTGAGGGCTGGGAGCTAAGGGCCACGCTGAGGATGTCTTTGAGGTTTTTTTTTTTTAATCCATTGGGAGAGACTTGCAAAGTGTGAGGGAAGCAGAATGAGTAATACCATTTAAAACGGTTCCACATGTGCCATTGTTTTGACAGTTTTTTTATCCACCAGGGGATTTTTTGGGCGTGGAGTAATGCTCGAAACAAGTTTCTAGATGCATTGGCTGTGACTCTCAAATCGCTGTCTGTAACAAGGAACTCTCCTAGGAGCTGATGAAGGTCATGTTTTAAGAGAAATATTGGTTGCTTTGAAACTGGATTGAGTCAGAGTTCCCGTGTTCGCATTCCACAGCAAAGCTTGGGTAGGGCTGTCTGCAAGTGTCTGGATCTGCCACTATCTTTTGTTTGTTTGGTGAAAGGGTTAATACTTTCTTGCTTTAAAAGAATGTTAAGGATAAGGTTATTCTATGACAAGGGAAATCCTGCAAACAACTTACTGGGTAACAAAACTTGATACGTGTTCCTGGAGCATTGCTTCAATCTCATAGGGTAGAAGAATGGCATTTAGAGGAGTAGTTAAAAGGAACAGGGACTTAATAGTGCTTTTTTAGGGAGGTTGTTTCTTGTTTGTGCTTTTTGCTTTTTGAAACTACAAAAATTTCTAAAATTAGTTAGCTTGGTCTAAATTTTTTCATTAAAGGAATGTGGAGATCATGGCTACAGCTTTTCAGGCAAGATAACAGCAGTAGATCTGACAGGAGCTGAGCTTTGATTATTCTGCACAGGAGGTGTTGAGATGCATCCAGTTGTTATGTTTTCTCTCAGGAACACCATGATGCTTCATGAGGCAGGTAGCTGTGAGACCCACTGTTGGTTCTTAGTGAACAACTTACCCAATTAAGAGGAAGTCTCACTTAAATGTTCACAAAAGAACTTTTCATTTTCAATAGATGCTGCTTCCATGTGGAAGGGGAGCAGGTTGGATGAGAGATAGAAATGTGAGATTAGGTAAGAAGGAAGTGAAGAGCAATGGAGAGAGATGCCATGAGATTGGCACCTTTTTGATGTTGATGCTTAAATGTACTGCCTTAGTTTCTTAGGTTCTGAGAGAGCAAAACTCTTGGTAAATTCTAGTTCTCTTGTCAAGCTTGAATAAGCTCTGTTTTATATCCAAGATTTATTCTTAGCCAGGACATTTCAGTTTTGTAATATCTGAGAACTTGTAAAGTCTAATGAAACTTACAAAAATTACCAGGAAAGTCTTCCAGTAGTACCATACTGACCTGGTAGCTGCTTTTGGGAGGGACTGTGGAAAAGGGAGTTAGATTCTGCTATTGGAGCTCTTAGATGCTTTCTAACTAACTTCAGAAGAGGGTACATTGACTGAACCTTTACATTGCAAAGAATACCAACATATCTCTTTCCTATCTTGATCTGACAATGGCATCCTGTAATTTTGTAATACTGTGGTAGATTTCCTCCAGAGGTGGTGTTCATGCACTGGGAGTTGTTTGCTAATAAGAGGTTGTATAAATGCTGAGAGCTTCACCTTGCAGCTATTTTAGTTTTGGTTGTTATGAAATTGGTGGCGATTTTCATTTGGTCATGACTTACCAGATTCGTATCAGTGATACAAAGACTGATCTGAATGTATTCAAATACTGTCGTAAGGGGAAAAAATGCCATAAGCAACAGCGAAGCCCTTGCTGGGTGACCACAGAAGTGCAGAACTCTGTTAAGAGTGATGCTGTAAGGCTGCACTAGCCTGGGGGTGCTTATTGACAGCAGGTATCTGTTCAGTGTTTCATGGCAGGAGTAGCCAAGGACAAACTGTTGCCATTGCTGATTTAAAGTCAGGGACCCAGGCATGAGGCAAAGTTGGATGCAGCATTTCCCCAGGAGCCGCTGGGAGCAGTGAGGGCCCTGCCTGACTGGGCTGGAGCTGAGCTTGTTCCAGTGTGCTGTAGGCTGTAGCAGTGTAGAGAGCAAACCTGCTGTTTCTCCATGGGAAGAACAGTGATGCAGGGAATGAAACTGAGGTTTAAATGACACTGCTAAAAGATGTCTGATTGCCAGCTGCACGCCTGGGCATGCTTTTTAAAAGGTGGCTGTCACTCTCCTTCTTTAAGGTGCTACATACAGCAGGAGAGTTACAGGTGGCTCTGGAGACCTTATTTCCACCTTTTTTTTTTCTGAGCTACATTGTCTTTTAACAGCTCAGGGCAAATTTCCATTAAGGCATTTGCTCTGTGCTGGCAGATTCTTGAAACATCCCCAGGAAAGTCAGCCATTTGCAAGAAATAACATTTGAAAGGAAATGCATTGTTTGAGACAGACATAGGCTTAGAGACTACCTCCCTGAAGCATTCCTCTCACGTCTTTTGAAATAGTGATGTGAAACTTAGCAGTTTTGCCTGTGTCATGGATGGAGCATTGTGGTATGTTGTGAGGGAGGAAGGGAACAGTCTACATTTGGCTGATTCAGAAGTTTCTGAAAAGCCTCGTGCACTCATCATGCTACAAAACTTATTTTGGTAGATGTGTTCTCTGAAGATGCCTGTACAAACCACATTCCTTCCTGGGAGTTCATGAATGAGCTAGGAAACAGGTTTTACCTGAAACTTCTTATCCTGGCAGTTGAGATCTGTTCTGTGCCCTGTGCAGCACTGAAGAATGGGGCACTTGCCATGTTGTGTTCATAATGTTTTTCCTTGCCCTTGGTGTTCAGGTTTTCCTGGGAGAGGAAGGAGTTGAACTCCAAGAGCAACAGGAAGCAAGGTGGTGTAGGGGTGGGCAGTAGAGGGAACCAACTGCAACTCTGCCATTCTCCCAGAGTTCCAAAAATCATGTGGTTATCCTCAAAATAAATACATGATAGGTAAATGGTTAAGCTTTGTGTCAGCTTAATTTGTTCTTCCTGGTTCTGAACCACGAAAGTATGCAGGTTGGCAGAGGGGGACATGTTTTTGTGACACCTCCATCCTTACCTGGGAAGGTCTGTATTTCTGGAGTTTTTGCCTACTCAAGTGCATGTTGCCTGGGACTAGTCTGGAATATGACAGGAAGACAGGGGGAAGGATATTATTTTTCTCACTTTGCCTTGTCTTGCAGCTTCCCCCCAGCTCTGTGACAGGTCATGCCATTTTGATGCTTATTAAAGACATTGAGTGTTATTATCCTTCCTTCACTGAAGTTCGTGTTTCTGTGATATCTGCATTCCAAAAAAACAGTGCACAAAGTGAGAAAAATGGTAGATCAAAACGATTGACTAGTGCTGTGTTTAACCTTGAAGGCAAATCTCTTGGTTTCTTTCTCTCACTGTTCTCTTGATCTCCGGTATCCCGCTACCATGCCCCCTCCACTTGGCAGACTCAGTGTGCCAGCTGCCTTACTAGCCTGTGGACAGATGTGTGCTAGGGGGCTGTATTAACACCAAGAAGCTCAATTCTAACTTTCATCACCAGCACTATGTTTAAAACTTAATTGAAAACCTAGTATGAATTAGTGTGTTACCTTGTGCATAGCCCTTGGCTAACAACAACCACAAAGTATTCTGCAAGTTAAATACTAACTGACAAAAGCATGTGAGGATAAAGCTGAATTCATGCAGCCTCATCTGTTTTACTTCTGTTTAGACTGACCCTGTGAAGAAGAGATAATTTTTTAAAATAAACATTGCTTTGACCTGAGTATATATAGAAGCTGCATGTGTATTCCTAGAAAGAAAACAGCAAGAGGAAGTCTGCAAAATAGAGTGTGGGAATGGAGAACGGATAAAATGAGAATTTAGGAAAGTGCTGTTGAATACCATGCTTGGGATAGTGACAGGATAATGACAAAATAACCAGGGTCAGGGTCCATTTGTTTCATCTTCCTTCAACCACTGATAAACAGCTTGTTCAGTGACAGCTTCTGCTGCCTTTGTTAAATCCTCAATAAATTTACCTCTCTTTCATTTGTCGCAGACAGCCAACTGTTGCCTGGGAATAACTTCACGAATGAATGCAACATTCCTGGCAACTTCATGTGCAGTAATGGACGCTGTATCCCAGGGGCCTGGCAGTGTGATGGGCTGCCGGACTGCTTTGATGACAGTGATGAGAAGGAATGCCGTAAGTGACCATTGCTGTGACCTTATCGTGCTGTCTATCACAGGGCTTGGCTAACTAGCGTTAGTTACTGCTGTGTTGGGGAAGGAACAAAGCTGCTGCCACTTGCCTCGTTTAGATCTTGCTAAAAAAAACATGCAGGCTTTATTGCTTCAGGTTTTCAGTGTTCTTCAATGTCCAGTTTTAATACAGCATTTGGGGAGGTACCCGAACAGATGGATAAATTGAGATGGACTTGACTTACAATTCTTCCAGTGTAAGAGTGATGCTCTGATCTTTGAGGGTCCTGCATGTACTCCTTCAGCACACTGGTCCAGTGCTATAAGTTGACCTCCACTACCATCAAACCTAGTTCCTTTCATTTCAGAATTGTTGACTGTATCCTATTATTTTTGAATGCAATTCTTAACTCTATGCACTTTAACAATAGCTTTCTAAAAAATAGGCTAAATTAATTTGCTGGTTGGTGTTTTTACGTTTTAATCCTTCCTAAAGAACTTCTAGTTCTAGAAAACTAAAGAAGTCTGCTTTAAAATTTTCTAAAATTCTTATCTGTGATGTCATCTTATTCTTAGCATTAAGTAAGATTTAGTTAATGTTACTTAGCCATAACATGAAACTTTGTAGTCTACGTGTGTTAACCAGACAGCAAAATCATGCTGCAGCATAATGCTGTGATTTGAAATCCAGTTGAGAGTGAAAATGATCAAATTTCATGTGATTCTAGAGCAGCTGAGAAATTTCTGAGAAGTTACTGGTTTTCATGTAGCAAATGTTTTTTATGTGTGTACTTTACAGAGGTTTTCATTACAATTAAACTGAATTTATAAGAAGCTTACCTTTCCCAGGACACTTCCAAGATGACATTAGCTTTGCTTATGGAGCAGAAGGAAAAAATAATAGCTTCTTTTAAATTACCTGACTAGAAATATGTGTGTTGTTAAATGCTCTTGCTTTTTAAACTTGATTCCTCTTCTTTAACACCAGTAATCCATCCCTTTTAAATAATGGAACTTTATTAGCTGTGCTGTGTAAACTTCCATATATAGTTTTGCTTTAAGCCAGTAAGCTTTGCTCACTTTCTAAAGAATTAAAACTATCAGTATGAAGTATCTAATACTTTGCAATCTTTATAAGGCATCAGGCTGGTGTTACAATATTAAAGGTTAATTTACTTTTTTTTCTCACTTAAATGTTAACACTAAAGGATAGGCCTGTTAAAAGGATTGATCAGTGTCCTGCATATCTGTTTAAACCCTAGCAGAAATTATATCAGTGGGAGCTTTGTCAAGAATAAAAAATATCTAGTTCAACCTGTACTTTTCAGTGAGATGTTCGTGATGACAACAGCTGTGTGACTCAGGTTCCTCATTACTTGGCTCCTGAACAGACAGCTGGCAGGACTTTTGGTGTGCTGTTTCTGCTTCTTAAAACAAGCTGAATTATTGTACTTTTTTGTATTTATAGGATACACACCAGGAGTTTTTGTGTCTCTAAGTATGTTGTCATTGTCTGCCTTGCATAAATTTTGTTTCATTTGATACAATTAGATGATGTTTATGAAGATTTTCTTAATGAAGACTGGATTGGGTATTTATTCAGGAATCAGTAACAGGACAATATGCTTTGTGACTCTGTTCAAAAATTTCCTTACCTAAATCAGATGGGTCTGGTGAATTTCGGACAGTAATAAACATAGTAACTGACAATAAAATACAAATAGCTGTAAAATGGCAGTTCATAAAAGCTTTTCTTGTCACCACAGACTCATATAAACCTCAGTGGTGTAGGCTACACTGCAACTATGAATTTTAAGTTGCTGTAGAACTGTCCTTCCTGGGTTTTTTCAAATACTCTTATCCGGCTTGATTGGCTGACAGTTTCCTGGATGAGCATCCTTTTGATCCTACAAAAATTGATGGAGATAATTAGATTGTTCTTTCCTCTTGCCATACATCTATCTGCTATTGGATCACCCTCACAAATGTAAAATTAGCATACAAAAGAGACTTGCAGGGAGAGCAATCGATGTGAATCCCATGCTGGCCTACTGTTAACAGGCCAGATAAGCCAAAAGAGAATGGAGATAGTGCTCGTTTGAATCTCCACATTTGTAATGTTTCCAATCAGTCTTTTACATTATAAGGTAATCAAAGGTTGAATGGAGTTACACAGACCAAATCAGGTGTTAGATTTGTTCCTAGCTCAGAGATAAGGCATTGAGAAGCAACCCTATAGGTAGAAAATTTTATTTTTTTTATCATTTTAGGCTAAGCTTTGTTACTTTCCTTCCATCGGAACAGGGCTCTACTTCCTAAAACTTACCTGCACTGCAATTAGAGTTCTTTGTTTTCTGCTGTGATTTTCCTTTGCTGTAGCTGAGCTGTTGATGGTGAACACAAAGCCATAGGAGTTGTGTTAGCAGCATGAGATGGCTGAGTTCCCAGTGTGTTACTACTCACAGCTGTACTTTAGGCTGCTTTGTCTGTGATTCCTCATCATGTAACTATTCCACATTGAAAAGTGTTAACCTTGCTTAAAAATGTCTGTGTGTGAGTAGGAGCTTGGTTACAGGGTTCATTTGTTGTGAAAATGAGTATGCTGTGTTTTGGCATGACCATGAGGAAGTAGTCATGCACACGTGTGGTTATGTGAAAGGTCTTTCTCTTTTGATTTGTCTTATGGTTGAATGTGGATGTCCAACAGTATTTTATTAATTCCATTACTGTAGCATCTCATCCTGTCTGTCCCCCTTAAAACAGGAAAACCTTGAACTCAGGATTGGGTTCTCATTTTTTATGGTTAACAACTGGAAAAGTGATGGTCTGGATGTGAGGAGGAAATAAGATGCAAAGCAGAANCTATCTGCTATTGGATCACCCTCACAAATGTAAAATTAGCATACAAAAGAGACTTGCAGGGAGAGCAATCGATGTGAATCCCATGCTGGCCTACTGTTAACAGGCCAGATAAGCCAAAAGAGAATGGAGATAGTGCTCGTTTGAATCTCCACATTTGTAATGTTTCCAATCAGTCTTTTACATTATAAGGTAATCAAAGGTTGAATGGAGTTACACAGACCAAATCAGGTGTTAGATTTGTTCCTAGCTCAGAGATAAGGCATTGAGAAGCAACCCTATAGGTAGAAAATTTTATTTTTTTTATCATTTTAGGCTAAGCTTTGTTACTTTCCTTCCATCGGAACAGGGCTCTACTTCCTAAAACTTACCTGCACTGCAATTAGAGTTCTTTGTTTTCTGCTGTGATTTTCCTTTGCTGTAGCTGAGCTGTTGATGGTGAACACAAAGCCATAGGAGTTGTGTTAGCAGCATGAGATGGCTGAGTTCCCAGTGTGTTACTACTCACAGCTGTACTTTAGGCTGCTTTGTCTGTGATTCCTCATCATGTAACTATTCCACATTGAAAAGTGTTAACCTTGCTTAAAAATGTCTGTGTGTGAGTAGGAGCTTGGTTACAGGGTTCATTTGTTGTGAAAATGAGTATGCTGTGTTTTAGCATGACCATGAGGAAGTAGTCATGCACACGTGTGGTTATGTGAAAGGTCTTTCTCTTTTGATTTGTCTTATGGTTGAATGTGGATGTCCAACAGTATTTTATTAATTCCATTACTGTAGCATCTCATCCTGTCTGTCCCCCTTAAAACAGGAAAACCTTGAACTCAGGATTGGGTTCTCATTTTTTATGGTTAGCAACTGGAAAAGTGATGGTCCTTACCTGCACATTGTCCATTCATGTCTTATCTCTTCCCTCTCTTCCTTTTGTCCCTTTTCTGTCTCCTCTTCTGCAAGACCATCTCTGTTAATCATGTCACTTAGCTTGTGGTCTTTCTCTTCATCTCCCACACATGCCAGAACCCACAGATCCACATATCATCTGTCATCTTTAGTGCTTCCTCTGTGCCCTTACCTGTCACCCTAACATGTCCCATGTGCTCTTTTGTGCACAGAACATTTCTCATACTCTTGCCTTCTCTAATGGGGATGTGATGACTGAAAAACGTTACCTTGTTTTATCTGGGGAGGAAGGTTGAGGAAAGGCATGGAAGGGAGGGAATAAGCTGAGAGTGACTTCTCATTGTTGTGCATAAGACCCACTTCTTGAAGAACAGCCTCACTTTGTTTTTTCTTCCAAGCCACTAATTGAACTTGAAAAAGATTAATTTAACCATATCAATGTGAATGTTTTGTGAGTACTTCCAGTTTACTGTAATTTGAGTAATCTGCTATCATCAGTGGAGAACTGTTTTGTAGTTCATCCCCCTGTCTTCTGGTTCTCATTGACTGGATTGCTCTTCAGCCTGTGTAGACCAGTATCTGTCATGCACATTTCTTTGAAGTTTTGCTATTAGTACTACTTTTCAGCTATGCAGATAATTTATAAAGAAAGCTGAGGCTCTTCTTAACAAATGCAGAATGTTTACCAACAGGGCTTTCCTGTGAAGCTTGGAGGGATTGATTGCATAGATCCTAAATCCTCCTCTGGTTGCATGCCAGGCATTATGGATACCTGGAGTTAGTGCTTGGCCTGGTCGGGTTGGGAGCTGCATGCTGTCAGCACTGGGTTCTTTCTGTTATCAGATATGGAAAATCCAAAATTTCCAAAATAGAGAACCTGAATGAAACAAGCCTAACATTCAAAACATTTTGAAAATGTTTCAAAACATTTTGAAGTAAATGGATTATCTCTAGTGCTGACTTTTATACCTACCTACTGACCTATTCCTTTGGAGCCAAGACTTGCATCTCACTCTTGGAAGGATTCTCATAGTGAGATTTAAGAGTGTGCTAATATTCTTAGTTAAGCTCATAATTTACTCTGTCATCTCTCTTTCCTCTTTCATTTGCTCTTTGTACATCTTTGTATTAGATTATTACAGAGAGAACATTGTGAACACAGGATGGCTTTTGTCACTAATGAGCAGCAGCTAGTGGGGAGATGGCATGTGCTGCCTTTGTCAGCTAACGAGCAGCAGATGGTGGGGATTCAGAGCATGGCACATCATCCACGCTAAGTGCCTGGCATGACAGCAGCCAGAATTAGAGACATACCAGATACCCAGGAGTCTAGATTTTCCTTTGTTGCTCTTCTGAGAGATGCCAGATTTGTATGTTCAGCTATGAGCAAATAGTGGTACGCAGTGAATCAGTGACTAGCTGTGTTAATCCGGGGGTTGAAGAGGGTAGGCTGTAGGCTAGAAAAAAACAGTGTGCAAGGACAGCCTTGGGGCAGCATGTTCTCATGTTCCAAACCCCCTGTTGTACTTGTTTCTGTTTCCGGTTGGCACTCTTGCTCATTCAACACAAACATAAAGGTAAAGCAGGTTTCTGAGTCAGTGGTAAAAGCTGTGACTGGGTTGTGTAGATGTCTGAGCAATGGGGCATCGTCCATGTTTGTAAGGATGTGCTGCCAACACACTCCTGGGCTGGCTAGCAAGAGCTGGTCTGTGGAACATCCGGAACTGTGGTAATAAAAAGCTCATTTCATCACCAACAATCCATCGTCATCAAACCTTGCTCTGATCGTCCTTCAGACAGAGCAAGGCTCCTCCATGGGGGAGAATGTCTTTATTAAATGAAGTGCTGCATGAAAATGGTCCATTATAATTAGGATTCCCCAGGCAGGTATTGAAGCCACCTGCCAAGCAGGCTTCCACTCAAGGTCAGTTTTGTCTCTTTGCCTGAGACACATGTGCTTGCAGGGAACCCAGTGCAATCAGAACTGAGAGTTTTACAATGCCTGCAGTCCTGGGTTGCACTCAGCATGGTGTGGTGAGCCAAGCTTTTCTGCAGTTTCACAGCAGGAGGACAACTCCCATGGTCCTGAACACTGTGACTCCTATTTGGGCAATCTGAGATATCAGTTTAAGCCAGGTGTCCAGTGAGCTGGTAAGAGCATTTCTGTTTCTCTGTCAGTGAATTGAAGCCCTTGGCACCCCTGCTGAAGCCAAGGGTCCTGGTGACAAGCACCCTAGGAACTCCTACACCTGGTAGGCTGCATGCCATAGTGCAAGGATGAAGGTGTGAAATGGAAATGTTTTCTGGTTATGGTTGTGACCATGCTTCTATTGCTGGTTTTGCAAGCATTTTTAACTATCTTTGTCAGGTTAGTAGAATAATATTTGAATATAGAATAATACAGTCCTGTAATTGTTCATTGCTGATATGTTGGCATATTAATCTTGGATTTCATCTTCTCTTGTGTGTCTCTTTACTATGTTCTTGCTTTTACCCTGTAGAGTTGGAACTGTGTGTTTATATATAATAAACATGACCTATTTTGTCACATTCCATTCTGTGTCTATCTTTTCTATGCTGAGTATGTTTGCATTTCCATTTAATCTATCTAAATGCATACAGGGTTTTGTATAAATGCTTTATAGTCTCAGATGACTTTATAAATCTGGTGTCATTGGGTTGTGGAGTGCTGGGCTGGGAGACATGGCACAACTAAGCCTGCATCATTCAAAGTGTTTGCATCTGCACGGTTTCTCTAAATCTTCATTGTCTCTGCACTGGTGGGGACTTAAACTGAATTAGCAGTATATTGTAGTTTGAAAGTGCAGCCCACAGTAACCATTTTTAAGTTTCCCTGAGGTTTGCTGTACCTTATTTTCCTTATTTTTGACATCTCCAATATTAGACTTTCTTACCAGACAAGCGTTTACTGCTCCCTCTGCCGTTCACTTGCAACAGGTGTTGGAGGTCCCCAGGCTGACGAGCGGCGAGGCCACGGGTTCACAACGATCCCTTCCTTACACACGGCAGTGGAGGAGACAGAAAGAGTCTTTTCACAGGCATGCCAAATGAAACCCACGCTCTGCAATTAGTAGCCCAGTTTTCCTAGATCATGTGAAGAATATTTTCCTGTGCTCGAAACCCTTTCATTTGGGAAACTGAAACTCTTGGAGAACAAAGGCAGATTAGCTAGATTTTCTTCAGGTGAATTTTGACTGACTTAATTGCATTCAGTTTCTACAAAAGAGGTAGTTCTTTTAACAACTACATCTGAGGGCTGGAAAGTATTTAAAAAACGAAAAATTCCCACTGAAACCAAAGTCATGTCTGAGGAAGCTGGTCTGTCATTGGAGAAACTCTGGAGTGCAAGAACTCCTACACTTGCTGGCAGGGGCTGCAGTGGAAAGGAGGTGGATGGAGTGGGGACTGCAACAGCTTCAAAGCCGTGTTAAATGCTTGGAAGCCTCAAATGATGACTGTCAGACTGCCTTGCCCTGCCCTCTTTGATGTAAGGTATATGTCAAAAGGCAGCCTTTAGACTTGTTGCTATTCACTGCTTTAAAAAAAACAAATGTAAATCATGGAGTTTGCTCTCAATCAAGAGCGTATTTTGAGTCTGCTCTTACAGGAAGCTCACAAGTTATATACTAAGGCACATTATGTGTCCCTGCTTTTCCCCCTGTAAGTCCCAAAATTATAATGGAGGCAAAGGCAAAATTTAGTACTAAATGGTCATTACTAACAACTCAGATCATTCTGGTGACAGTCTGAATTTAGATGTGTGTCCTCATCTTGCCTTAAGGTTTGCTGTGAGAGCAGTCAAAACCATGACTTCCACACTGCTAAGAACAAGTAACCAGCTTTAGTAGCCACTTAAAAAGACAAAGAAAAAAAGTCTTGTAGAGACAATTTCTGCAATCTTTATAAGGTGTTTAATAAGTGCTTATTATGGTAGTACAGTTATTACAGCTGAAGACATTTTGCTTGGATTTAACCACTCAGCAGGGTCAGTCTAATGAATGGCTTTCATGTACAGGAACAAAGGGCACAAAGGAACTCTGGCTCCTATCCTTTTAAATGATAGGCTTTCAGTTCAACAAGCAGAACTCAGTGCACTGAAGAATGAGATGCAGTGTGTTGTTAAAAATCCCTCCCATTCAGAAGGAATTGTCTAAACCAGTTGAGATCTAGAAATACAGCAATGGACCAGGGTTTGGGCAGGACTAATCCTACCCATCAGTAAAGATTATTGACCTTGAATTAATATTCAGTAGCCCCAGAAAATTATTCTTAAAGTATCAGTTGTAGACTAAACAATTCTACAGAAGATGAGGGGCAGGGTGACACTTTGAAGAGATGCTTTCAGATTCCTGGGATTAAGATCTAGCATTGCATACCTGCAACAAGTTTTTGGACTGCCCCATCATGTATAAAGATGAAGGTATCTCAGCTGCTGCAGTCTGTAGCTGCTAGCCAGGTGTATTTTTTAGCTTTGAGAAGTTCCTATTGCTGATAAGTTGTATTCTGTCTTGCTAGTGAACAGTTTATAGGCAGTGTGAGCTAAATAGCTGTAAAGTGGGAGTGGATCAAAGCTCACTACATTTTGTAGAAAATAAGTATTCTTTAGTTGTTATTTGCAAGTAAGTGATTTAGTGACCTGGCACTTAAAAAAAACTAAGTAAACCCAAAAAATCGTAAAAGGGGAACTCCAGCATTGAAATAACTTTTTCACATCTGAGGATTTTGTTACAACCTTATGATTGTAACACAATTCAAAAGTATTAGAACTGAACTTGTAGTCTTTGGTTCATCAAATCTCTGTCTGCTACTTTGGGAAGTGTGGAGAGGCTGTGATAAGGTTCACAGTACTTACCAGAGGTTTAGGTGGCTGTGAACTTTGGTCATCATCTGTGTGTAGTTGTGGAGGTGATGACAAGCCTCTGCTGCAAATGGATGTGTCCCAAGACAGACAAAAGGTTGATACAAAAAACCAGTGGAGCTAGCAGTCAAATACTGAGGGATTTAAAGTGCTCTGTGATCCCCTGTGATCATGAAGGAGGGTGATACAGGCACAGCAAACAAGGTAAAGGCATATATATAAAAGCAGTGTGTTAAAATAACTGGTATAGTTACTCCATAGCTCTGAGTAGTGCTAACGTCTGTGAGAAGGGTGGAAGTGTGAAGCTTGTGGTATTTTTCTGAGAGTATGATCTGGGAGTTTGACTTCCCCTGTAAACAGGACTAACAGTCTACCTTTGTGGTGCCCTGCTTTACACTACACCTCCATCTAGTGCATTTTAAATGCTTACAGAGAAAACAAGAGTCAGAATCTCAGTATCACAGAATGATTGCAATTGGAAGGTGTTTCTCAAGGTCACAGTCAAACCCCCCTACTAAGGCAGGTTCACCTGGAGCTGATTGCACAGGATCATGTTCAGGTGGCTTTTTAATATCTCCAGAGAAGATTCTCTGAGCAGCACTAGCTCTGGACAGACTAAACAGAGCCTTACAAAGGCAAGGTAGAGGGGCATTGACTTTGCTCCAGTCCTCAGGTACCCCTCCTATTCTCCAAGATCTTTCAGAGATGATAGAGTGGCTTAGCAATAACATCTCTCAGCACATGTCAGTGCATCCCATTGGGGCCCATGGATTTGTGGGTGTCAAGTTTGTCTGCTCTCTAACTTGTTCTTCCCCAGTCAAGGGAAAGTCAGCTTTTCTCCAGGCTTTCTCTCTTTCCTCCATGGACCTTTGGACTTCTAGTCACATCTCAAAATCACTGAGTGCTTTTCAGTTGCCTTTTGTGTTTCTTGCTGCTCCCTGTCATCTCCTGGTTGACCTGAAACATTTCTTGCAGTTAGGTAAAAACATCAGAATTCTTAAGCAAAGCTGAATATTAAACAATGCAGGAAATTAGCATCTGCATTATTTGGGAAGATGCTGTAAGGCAGCTGCTGATCTCTTTGTCACTTACTCAGATGGCTCTCAAATTTGGAATATCAAACTGGAATTAGATCTTGTTTTTACTCATGATTAAGCAACCAAATACGTAGTAGATGTAATAAGATTTGTAATTAAGTGACTGTGGTGAATGTTTCATTTGAAGTTCAATTACACATGAGTAGGGGCAAGTGCAATAGCTGCTTATGTTTGAAAGCTTTTTATGCAGGGAGATCAAGAGGGTTTGTAGTGCTAATTATTTAATCCTCTTGGTGGGGATCAGTAAATAGCCCAGTTGGAGAGCTTGGAATTGGACAGGTTTACCAGTTGGGTGGAGTCAGTGGCACAGCTGAAGGAAAAAGAACAGGTAGGTAGTATCCTAGAACAGAGTGAGGGATTGTAGCCCATCAGAAACACAGATGTTCCTGAGGAGCACTGTTACTGAAGTGCCTTAAGGGTGGTGTTCTGTCCTGCCTATTTGCATCCTGAGTAGCTTAACAACTCTGAAATTGTGCTTACTTTGTCCTTTAGTATGATGTTATTGTTAGGGTTGTTTAGTGAGTAGTAACTTCTTCTAGTGAGGAACTGCTTTAGTGAAAAGCAGGGGTTTTGTCTGTACTCTCTTCTGACATCTCTGCTTTGTGATGATTTTGAAGGACTAAAACATAGACTGCTAGACTGTGAAAGATTACTTTAGGGCCTTACTGTCTGGCAAGAAGTAAAGGCCACTGACTTACAGTAATTCAGCTCTGAAGTGCTTTCTTTTTTCACCCTTTTAGAAGGAAGCCATTTACTCTTCATGGCAGCAGACTCTTGGCTTTTTTTTTACTTCCCTTTTTTTTTTTTTTTTACTTTACTTTTATACTTTCCCTCTTACTGCTAAATTTAGCGTAAATCTTACTCATGTAAGTGGGTGATAGTTTACTGTATGGAGGCAACCTCTGATGCTTCCTACTGGGCTAATTTCACTAGTTAAAAAACCATAAAATTGCTTCCTTTAAAATAAAGCACATTTTAGGCTCTTTTTCTCTGTGTTTGCATTAGCAGTTTCAATGTAGCAACTCTTTCACCTGCCTTGTTAAACAGGGAGCAAAGGCAAGAGTGATCCAAGGGCTTTTTGTAGGTGCAGTGAATGCTCTGCAGTTAGCTGTATTTTGTATCATAACTCATTAATTAAATAGTTGTTTTGTTTTGAATTGAAGAATTTCTGGCATAGTAGACTGTTGGGTGCTTTTTATACTGGGAATATTACTCAGGTGCTATCTGTTTTCTAGATAGGAAAAAGCAAGCAGAGGAAGTGAAGCTTCTCTGTGTTGTTCTCCAACACAGACCTGTTCCAGAGCTCTGTGAACCAACAAATGATGTGTTTGCCTTCAGTGCTGAGGCAGTTGAGTGACTGCAGGTAGCAGTGGCTTTCCTGTTGGGAACAGAACTGAAAATACTGTAGGGACCAGACAGCAATTAATTAACCCAAAATAACTGTAGGTGTTAACAGGGTTAGGGTTCATATCAGTCCTTGGGGTAAAAGGAATCATATCCTGGTGCCATCCAGCTTGCATTACATATTTTTGTCAAATCAATACTTCTTTGTAAATTAAAGCTAAAACTTCTATCTCCTTCAGTTAAAGCCTTTACTGAAGTGCTGCATCTTGCCATGCATTCATCACAAGAAGCTGGTTTTACAGTGCTATCTGATGTGGCTGTGGCTTCCCTTAAATTAGCAGCAGAGGAGTTTAAGGTGGTTCATTATCAAGGTCAGGAAAATATCAATGGCTTTGCAGTAAGGCAGCATGAGCACGCAGTGGATTCTGTCTGGAGAGTTACTCTTGTCGAGTGCAAGTAATCAAGTTTTGATTAGCTGAATAAATCATTATCTGTTGTTGAGATGTGTAGCTGTGAAGCAGCATAAAGTTACTTTGCTTGATTGCTTCTTGAAGAGGTTCTAAGGCGACAGTTTGAGTCCAAAGATGCTCAAGTTCTGTGCAGTTTACTTCTATCTGTATGTTGTCACAAAATGTCAGCTCTTGTAACTGCTACATCCTGTTTCCTCACTTCAGATTACAAAATAATTGAGAAACATTTTAAAATAGAAATGTTTGTAAAGTTAAAAGAAGGAAATAGGCTTGTCTCCTGGCCACATCCTGTGGGGTGCCCCTTGTTATAGTCTCTTTGCATGTGCATGCAGTAATTAGTGCCCAGTTCACTATAATTAGCTATGAAATGCTGGAGGTGTGGATTACCTGGCTCAACAGTGACACAGCCATAGAATCACTGAATGGTTTGGGTTGGAAGGGGTCCTAAAGATCATCTAGTTCCAGTCCTCCTGCCACATGCAGGGATACCTTTCACTAGACTAGATTGGTCAGAACCCCATCCAACCTGGCCTTGAACACTTCAGGGATGAGGCATCTGCAACTTCTCTGGGCAACTTGGTCCAGTGCTTCACCTCCCTCACAGTAAAGAATTTCTTCCTTGTGTCCAATCTAAATCTCTTACTCCCTTTCAGCTTAAGTCCTATCACCACATGCCCTTGTAAATAGTCCCTCCTTAGCTTTCTTATAGATCCCCTTCACCTACAGAAGGGTCACAGTAAGGTCCCCCCAGAGCCTTCTCTTCTCCACGCTGAACAACCCTGACTCTCTCAGCCATGTCTCATAGGAGAGGTGCTCCAGCCCTGTGATCCATCCTCTGGATTCCTTCTAACAGATCAATGTCCTCCTGTGCTAAGAACCCCAAGGCTGGATGCAGCACTCCAGGGGTCTCACAAGGACAGAGTAAAGAAGCAGAATTCCCTCCCTTGCCCTGCTGGCCACACTGCTTTGGATGTAGCCCAGGATGTATTTGGCTTTCTGGGCCCCAGGTGCACACTGCCAGGTCACGTCTGATTTCATCCACCAGAACCCCCAAGTCCTAGGCAGGGCTGCTCTGTCCATTCACCCTCCAGCCTGTCTTGACACCAGGGTTTTCCTTGACCTAGGTGCAACACCTTGCATTTGGTCTTGCTAAACTTACAGTTAATACTGTCAATTATAGAGTGCATTTGATGTCTTCGCTTCTTCATCTATGAAAAGAAAAATCATCTGCCCATCACATTTCAGTTATAAGCTTCTAGTCAGGTTCCAAGTCATTGTAGCCATGAGTATCAAAGTTCCTTATATTCAAGAGGGTTATCTATATACAGTATAAGGTTTTACACAGTATATGCTAAATATGATCTCTTTTCCTGTGCTATTGTGCATCTCTGCTGAGAAATAATAAAATGGATTACACTTTTTAAAAAATAGCACAGTTTCACACTTGGGATCCTAAAGATAGCAAAATGTTTTTCTGCTACTGCTCTAGAGCTGTGCCTGCAAACTGTCACATCCTCAGTGGAGTGCACTACTGGTCCTGGTGGGAAGTTAGCAGTTTTTTTAGAGCTTTGAAAGAAGAGGGTGGGAGGATTGGTTTGTGTGTAGCATAAGGAGTGACTTCACGCACTCGCGTGTACAACTGCCAAAATAGTTTTTTTCAACTTAAGCAAAGCAACCTGGAGAGAACATTTGGCAAGCTTGTACTGTGGCCAGCAGCTCTCTGCCACCATCTTCACCATTTGCTTCATGTTTGAATTCTAAGAGATGAAAAGAACATTTTAGTGAAGAGCAATTTCTTCCCATGGGTAATGGAGTCACAGGAGGCTCCTCAAGTTCATGGTAGTTCACTGACACCTTTTTTTAAATACCATGGTAGTTCCCTTTTGTGTAATGGTAATACGATTCACGTTAATCTTCCAGTCCTGGGTCACTTCTGCCATGAGTAGGTAACAAATGAAGAGTGGAACTGGAGTGAATCGATCCTTTCTGCCATATGCTCACAAATTGGTTGAATGGCAGTTTTTTGGGGTGTTTTTTGTACTTGCTGTGTTGAATTCAGACAGGATCTGTATTTAAGTAGCCTTTCTTTAGCCACAGTTTTGTAAGTTGCTCTGTTGTTTCTTGCTGTGTTTCACCCCTTCCTGGAGACATAGGTTCAGGGGGACTTGCCTGTTCCTTTAGAAACAACCAACTTCCCCTCTTCCCTTTCCTTTAACTGGTTAAAATACCTTAGCTAAATAAGGTCAAACTATCCACATGCACCTGTGTCCTTCTTCACTACTCTTCTGTCATTTCCTGAATTCCCTGTAATTCTTGATTACCCTGAGCCTGTTTCAACCAAGTGTAACGGAGAAGAATATAGATTGCAAAGACAGTGCTGTCCTTGAAAGCTTATCGAGGCTGAAATCACCAAAATAGCTAAATAGATAGCTGCTGTTAGATAAACATAAAGCTTCTCACATACAGATCTGCCTGAAAACTTGAAACCTGTGCAGCAGAAGACACAATGATGAGCAAAGGAGAAGAAAACTCTTTTTGTAACAGTCTTGTAATGGGAGTAGGAATTGCAGAGGAATGCTGGAATAGTGCAGCACATGACTTCAATGTGTGATCGGCTGTCATGATCCTGGTATATGTATTCCTTACTTGTTAGGGTGCCAAAGATCTGAAGAAAATGATACCTGTTCATGTTTAAGGTATTTGCAGAGATCCTGCGGAATGGGAAGGTGGGTTTCTGCTCTGGAAGAAATGTTTGCACTTCCCATAGGAACTTCATGAGCAGTGACCAAAAAACAGTTGCTTGAAAACCTTGGGAAAACTATGCCAGAGGACAAGAAGGATGTCAAATTGAAAATAAAGCTGCAGTTCCTCAGTGGAGTTCTCCAGAGTCAGGGGATGTGACTTGGAGCAAGCCATTACTAGTGTCTCATTCTTCCTGCATTTGTGTAGAGCATATGAAAAATGCATTTTGTGTTTGGAACTGGAACTTGGAAAACTAAGTTCTGTTTGGGAGTGAGACTTGTGTCTAGGAAGCGACTGGGTGTGTGACTAGTCAATCACCATGGTGGCTGAAGTGCTCTTTTATATTCCTAGGGTCTCTAATGTAAGTTTGAATTGGGATTTGTTTGTGTATATATCATATCTGTTGCAAATATAGAGAATTGCATTTGGGTTTTGTTTGTTATTTTTTCCTTCCCTCCAGTTAAAATAGAATAAAATCGGTGGACTATAGAAAAGGGCAACTTAGAGATAATTTGAAGGTGTTTAGTTCCTTGTTTGGTTTTGGTCTGTGGTTAGTAGTATGTGTTTTTTTATGAACAGTTGTTCTAAAACAGAATTTTCTTGTTCTCTGCCTGCTGTCTCAGGAGGAGGAGGAGGAGAAGATAGAAAAATGTCTAGGGATAAAATGTTTAACTAAACATTATATAACTATATAAGTAATACTTAAATAATTGTTCTGAATGGTTTCTCCCTTTTTTGGTGTGGTATCTGTATGCCTTACACAGAAGAAACAGTTCGTTTTCCAGACACTTGACTTTGTTCCTGGTCATATTACTTACAGCTTTACCGTGGTAGCTCAGGGCCCTGTCCCAGATGGGCTTTGTACCCTCTGGGGCCAGAGCAGCCAAGGACGTTGTGACCTGTGTCTGTTACACCTGAAACGGGGCTCTCGCAGTGCTCACCGCCACTTCTGGCTCTGCTTAGGAACGTGCAGGCACGTGACCTCTCCTCTTCAGAGAGCCAGGGGCTCTGGTTTTGACGAGTCACAGTCTGAAATCTGTCAGGAAGAATAGGCTGCAAGCGTAAGAGAATGGTCTATGCTGGAAATGTTAGAAGCACATAAATTTGAAGCCTTAATTTGTCAAGATTTTTAGAGAGGATAAAGAGCATCATTGACGGTGGTTTGCCAGAAAGTTGATAACCTCTGAATTCAGACCCCAAGTGACTGAAGTAAACCTACTTGAAGAAATGAGATCCAGTAAATGTTAACAAAGGCAAAAGCACAATTGCTTCCCCCTTTTCTTATTTCTTCTTCTTGAAACTCTTGGTGCTTCTTCCTTTTGTCACCTTCTGGAACTGTTCTGGCTCAGAATACACCTCTAAAATAAGAAGTTGTCCAGAAGTAGACATTTGACTTGGGGAATGTAAGTTCATTGTACAGTTTCAGAAAGATGTTAGCTTTTATAGAAAGGAAAACAGCCACAAAACTACAACACATGAAGCATTGGGCACCTCTTCACATACATGTGCTGTTATCACTCCCTTCCAGCAGCATCTTGTCTGGCTTGTTAGTGCATTGATACAGACTGCTTGCTTTGATGACTCTGAATCTGTTGCTGAGGCTGTTTTGCTGCCTTTGTTTAAAGACTTGGGAGTATGATGGTGCCTCACACCTTGTGGTTCTGAATTATTTAGCTGAGATCAGTCTATCTCAGAACTCTTAACACAGAGGCTGCTCTTTGAAGTTGTGTGCAGAATTGCAGGGGTTCATATGTCTCTGCTGATGGTTTTCTATTGCCAGAGGTGGGAAGCACAGTGGCTACTTCAGGGTAATTTATCATCTGTTTTTCTGCAAAGTAATGGCTCACTTTTTTTTCCCCAAGTGGACCTTGGATAGTCTTCAGAAAAAGTGGTAGTTTAATATATGAAATTTATTGATACATCTTATTTTACACTTCATAATTCTAATTGAAAACTACTAATATAATGAAGAAAAACGTGTAAGAGAGGAACAGCAGGAATTTGATTTTGGAGGACACTAAATCAAGTGAGAATTACTGTATTTGTGGTTTAAAACAATTTATATGCACTCTATGGAGTGATGGAAGAAGGCTTTGCTACAGCTGTACTTGGTAGTTAATCCTGGAAGAGAGAATTCCTTCCAAATTAATGCTGTTTATCCTTATTGGATATAGGGTTTTTTTGTCTGTACATGGATAGTCCCTGGCCTTGTCCTGGCCCTGTAAAACTGTGCATGTTGGTGTGTTGATGTGCCACTGGGCCACTTAAAAAAACTTGCTCCTGCTGTGATACCCAGATCTGTCACATTTCAAAACCTGTGAGTTGTAAGCACATCTTAGATTTGGTAGATTGGTGTAGGAGTAGGAAACATTTGCTTTAAAGGGCAGCAAGCTCTGGATCTGGCTTCTTTTCTGGTGTTCTTCCACCACATAGCACCATACACGCTTTCGTGCACAGGTTGCCTTTGCTCTAGAGTGGACTTTCTTGAAGAGTTCAGTGTCCTGTGATGTGGTCCATCAAGTCATGAGATAATCTGAAAAAGCAAAAATTTGAAAAACCATTTATCTTGTAAAATTGTTTTTTATGTTGGGAGTTGTTTTGTTCTAGGCTGGTGATACTCCAGGACTTAACCAGTGCTTTCCTTGAGTATCATGGTGGAACCGTCTGCATTTCTCTGGTTGAGCACAGTGTTCTCTTCTTGCTATGAAGAGTTGTGGTGCAGTAAAGTAAAAAATATGTAGTACTTGAGCTCATAATGAGATTCTATAATCATATGTTAAACACATTTTGATGCTATTGTTAGCATTTAATGTTTTATGAATAGATGTGTTGGTACTATGAAATAGATGTAGTTTCTGTCCTATATAACTGCAGCAGGAGATATAGTGGTCCTTTTGCACCTAGTTTTATATAAATCATGTTGAATAAAGGCAGTGTTATTTGAGTTTGCAGCCTGAAAAATATTTTTATGAGGGTCTCTTGGTGTTTCTTACTATTCTCGCAAAGACACTAATTCACTTGGAAGACACATAACATCAGTGCCAACAGTGCTGCATAGAGCGCCCTTAACTCTACTGCTACAAGATCTCTAAGCATTGTAAATTGTTCCCCTCATCTCTGACCATTTCTGTCTCTTCTTGCAGCAAAAGCCAAATCCAAATGTGGTGCCACGTTCTTCCCCTGTGCCAGTGGGATCCACTGCATCATTGGCCGCTTCCGGTGCAACGGCTTCGAGGACTGTCCCGACGGCAGCGATGAGGAGAACTGCAGTAAGTGGGAGCCTGCTTGCAAGTGAGGGCACTGCTGCTTATTTCAAATAATTGATGCCACTAAAATAGAAGCTGAAGGTTACTGAATGTTTCCTGAGTCAAATATTCTCGCTGTCATTTACAACTCAGATGATCCTTGGATTTTCATTTCATTAATGAATCTGCCTGTCTTTTTTTTTTCCTTAAGGTCCATCTCAGTCTTGGTTTGTATATCATGCCCGTATGATACTTCAGGCCCCTGAAATGGGTTTAAAGCTGCATGTTTTCTTTGGACATGTTCTCTGTACTCAAATGTAACTGAAATTGGACAAATATTAAATATAATTTGGATTGTTCCAGTTTTATTTGCCTGTTTCTTGTCACTGAAGAATATGATGTATTTGGTCATCAGCCCATCTAGATTTCTCTGTTTATACTTGTTCTCAAACAACAAAAAAAGCAAATAATGGCATATTTAGTGAAACAGGTTCTTGGAAGGAGAGGGAGGTTCTTGGAGCCAGACATGCCTGTCAATGCACAGCAGCAGGGAAGTTGTAGCAGAGAGATGATCTGAAGAACCCTCTGCTTGTGGCTGTGCAGATCCACTTGTATCTGCAAGTCTAGTAGGGATATATCATAGCAGTAGGGATATTTATGTTGAATCCAGCAGCTCTGTTACTATCAAGAGCTGGTAAAAAGCATGTGTTTCTAGGTGAAAGCTTGCAGCAAAATACTTACTCATTCTCCTGTCAGTGGCATGCTGAGGTTTTGTTTTCAATGACTTTTAAGGGTCAGGAGGAGGACAACAGACAGCAGCTTTCACAGATAACAAAAAGGGAAATCTTTACAGTGATCTATCACTTTCTGCTTCATGGAGGACTTGCCTTTCTTGTTGGTGGTTGGTGTGCTTTCCTCCACAGCATGAATCTCTCTTAAGGTGGCATCTATTGTTGGCCTGGAGAGTCTGGTTTGGGCTCTGCAAGGGCTGTGGGGCTGGCAGGGAGTCAGCACTTCTGCGGAGCAAGTGTAGCCAGAGAAGCATTTGAAGGCTAAGGAAGTTACTCTGGGTTACTCTCGAGCAACTGGACTAAAAATAAGTTTTGACAAAAGTGCTTTGAATATCCTTGATGTGGTAGACTGACAAGTGGCAGGTCTCAATTGAAAGTGCACCAGCTTATGGAGTTCATTAGGAATGACACAATTTCCCATGAGTTTGTAGTGTGTAGCTCCAGTGGGACCTTACAGCTGATGATAACATGCTGCTGAACTCCCATTGTTTTATGCCAGGGAAGCACTTGGTGTTTTCTAGCATGTCTAAGTGTCTAGTTACTGCTTCTGAAGAAGAATAACCATGTAGGTTCTAGGGTGATCTCAAAAGTCAATGTGGTGTGCAAGTGTGCAGCAGTTTCAAACCAAAGGAGCTTTAGTGTGTTCGTGCTAAATATGCTCTAGGGCAGCTGGAGAAATTGGGAGTGTTTGTTATATGTCCTGCAGGTTATACACAGGGAAGACTTGGAAGTTTTATTTATTTATTAAAAACTCTTTAAATGTAGCTGTTACTTTAAAGAATAAAAAATGGAAGCCAGTTAGTATTTGGTAACTGTAATCCCCTTTGTTATTGTGGCAGACAATAAGTTTGAAGTAGACAGGACATCTAAGCAGCCTTTTTAAGATTTTCAGTTGGAAAACTGCATTCTGTTTCAGTCACCCCATTACCAAAAACTGTTTGGAGTTCAGAGAAGAGTGCCAAAAACTATTAAAGGATAGAGATTGATTTATGAGTAGATATTAAAACCAGCTAAATTATGCATATCTCAGCTATGTGATGATTTTGTTGAAGGATATGGTTATATATGACGTTTATGAAGGGTGCAAACACTATTCCTTAAAAAGAAATTGAAATTCAAACAGTGAGAGGCCAAGAGATTCCAACATTGCTGTTGTATCAATTCAAAATAGTGAGGAGAAGGGGGAAGAGGAGATAAATAAACCACTGCCTGGCAGTTCCCAGTCAGAATTGTTGTCTTTTCATTTGAAACTTCAGCTACACTGAGTCTTCTGTAGTGGGAATCAACAGGCAGTGTTTATGGTAGGCAGTTCTACCCTCCATATGTCTTCAGTGTGAGCAAATGTGGAACAGTGATCATGATTGGGCTCTCATGAAATGAACAGAAGGCTTATCACAACTGTGGGTGGGCTAAATCTCTGCTAATTGTAATGAATCTTGCATAAATTAGAAGTTTCAGCTCTCCCTGTTTAGAGAGCCAGGGCTGGTTTGATTGCCAAGTTACTCCCACATACCCAGGGAACTGACCAGCTGTTGAGTTGTGACCTGTAGTTGATGCTTATCAGCTATTTAACTGCCTGGGCAAAAGAATTCCTAATGAAAGATCTCACTTTCTCTTTTTGCAGCAGCAAATCCCTTGCTTTGCTCTACTGCCCGATTCCACTGTAAAAATGGTCTTTGCATTGATAAAAGCTTTGTGTGCGACAGTCAAAATAACTGCCAAGACAACAGCGATGAAGAAAGCTGCGAAAGCCCTCAAGGTAGGCACAGGGGTTTTATTCTCTTCTGCAATAGTATACCAACCCAAATTAACACAGAACAGGCTCAGCAGAAAATATGATTCTATTGGCTTGCTCTGTGTTGGCTAGCGCTGCAGATAGTGAGAGTGAAATGTGTAGGGTGTGCACACGCATACATTGCATTCTCCGTGCTCAGAAGACTGGTATCTTTTTCAGGTTAGTAAAAAACCACTTTTGCAGGAAGTGCTTGTAATCTGTGATCCAGTGCTCATTGAAGTTGCTGGCAATCTATTTAGTACTTCTGTGAGATGGTTTGGACCCAGGGGGATTGATAGTAAAACCTCAGTTAGAAGTCAATCTGTCTGTTTACCAGATGAGTAAATCCTATGTATGCTTAAAGCTTTAGATCTTCATTGCTCAGTTACCTTCTGAAAGACATGTTTAACTGCAGGACAAGTCTACATTTATTCCTACCCTTCCCCTGAAGACAGGGAAGAAAATTTTAATCCGAAAATTGTTGTGTATTGAGTCTTGAGAGAAGCTCAAAACACAGTCTTTGACATTTTTATTCTTTTTAAGCTATTATGTAAATCTACAGCCAGTGCTTCTCAGTTTTGTTTTCTGTAACTTAACACCACAGTATTTTATAAAACATGAAGTATATATGAATGACTTGAGGTTAACAAACTGTGTATTGGGCATCTGCTGCTTAATATTTTAATGTCTGAGTTAGTACCGAGAGACTGGAGTAGACAAAATATGGGAAACAGTGGATATTTTCAGGGGAGATGGGATGTGCTTCAGCCTATAGAAAGCAGGACAGATGAAGAGAGATAAAGCAGGGTATGAAGGAAGAAGTAATTAGTGAAATTGAAGGAGAATTACTTTAATATCTACCTGTAGTGATCAGTTAATCTTTTGTGGAAAAGAAAACAATCCTGAGCTTAAGATGCTGATAAAAATTCTTGACAACTCACAGTGGAAGAGGAAAAACACACAACAGCAGTGCCAATAAAACAGAGTTTATAGCAGTGATGTGTGACAGTCTTTTCTGTGTAATACTTCTGCCTAACCTACGAGCCCTTTCCTTGGCTCCACATGTAAAAGTTGGAGGGGTCATCTTGGTACCTCTTCTGTGTGCTGAGCTACATCACAGCTTGGGAAGGTAGCTCTGCTTGGATGAGAGCCTTGGAGAGGGTGTGATGTGCTGCTGCTCTCTGTCAGGAGTGGGACAAAAGGGCTGCGGGAGGGCCTAACGCGTGCCCAGGGCTGGGCTGTCCTTCACTACAGCTCTAAGGCAGCCTAATCTGATTCATGTGGGTGGTAAGGTTTGGTGTTAGATTTCTCTTGCTTTCTCTCTTTTTTTTTTTTCCTTTTTTTTTTTTTATTCTCTGAAGCTTAAAGCAGCAGTGCTATTCTCCTAGGTTGGGATGATTGCTTCCTCTGCAGATTAATTGGCTGGATTGCCTCCAGGTTGTTTGTTGTCATGACAATCTGCTTCTGGAACTGACTGTCAGGCTCAAAAGAAGAAAAGAGCTGTATTTCATGAAGCTGTTACTTTTGTCTTCATATTTGGTTCTTCTGGAAATGTTAGATTAGTAAGAAAGTTAAGCAAAGTAATTCTTTCTGATTATATGTGTGAAAGAGGCCCGAACAAGNTTTTTAAATGGGGTTGGGAATGAGGAACTCCCAGAGTGAAATGCTGGTTGTGGGGGGCCTGTGTGATTGGCTTTTCCCTTTGGCATCTCAGAGCCTCCCTGAATTGCCATTTCACCATCTGTAAGTGGACAATGCGTGGGTACCTGTCTTTCAAAGCAAGGATTAAAACAGTGCAATGTATTCAACTTCCCATCTGAATATAAATAACAATTCCCTCTGGAGTTTGCAGCTATGGGTATGTCCATCCTGGCTTGCAAACACCAACTACTTTCTTTTAATTGGGAATTAGAGGCTACTGTGGACAGTCTTTAATTTCTCACAGTTCTTTCTACAGCAGATCTAATTACTGTAATTACAATGTGTTCGTGTTAACACAGTACCCAAGAATCCTGGTCATTAACTAGAACTCAAGTGCTCTGGGTACTTAGGGACCAAGCAAGGCAAATCTGCAGGGTGTTACAAAATGAAGATAGAGGGGTTACTTCCCACTGGCTGTGTTATGTCAAATGTGGTAGCTTTAGTTCAGTGTAATTGAGTGTAATCTGACATATGAGATTGTCCTTGTGTGCTGTTTTTCTATCTGTAAATGTGTTGATTTAGAAGTCACTAAGCTTCTGAACCACTGCATGATACTGTCATTATCACCATTTAACAGATGGGGAAGACAGGGCATGGATCAGCTAAAGGAAATGCTCCCAGAGTGCCATCCTGGCTGGTAGGAACAGAGCTTCATCTGTGCTTGTCTGCTTCAGGGGCATGTCATTAGACTTAATCAGTGTTTGCAAACTGTTTTGAGATACTAAGAAAACATGGGAAATAGAAGTGTGAATTATTAATTGATACTTTGCTCTCCCTCTGCTCTTGGGTATACTGACAAGCTTTTTAAATTATCACCTCTTCCTGCTCTTCCATGAACTTCAAAGGCCTCCTTTATCCTGCTGTCATTACTGGAAGGCTCCAGTAGCATATCAGTGTGGTTTGTGTCAGATACTCCTCCATGCATAAGGAGTCGAGAAAGGTCACTGTGCAGACTTGCAAAACAGGAATGCAGCCTCCTACTGAAAAACATACAGACCCAGCTTTGACATGGAACACTTCGAGATGTGCCATCTTCAATGAATAACAGCTTCACTAGCACGCTGCAATTTCAGATGAAGACGTGCATTTATAATATTTAATTTTAGTCACAAATAAGAGCAGATTCATTTGAGAGGAGGGAGGGCCCCATGATTTAGCTGTGAGAATGACAGGAAGATCAAATTTTGGAGGACATTCCTGTCCTCCTTTCTCCTTACCACTTGCAGCTGAGTGTTCTGTATCTTACAAAGGTTTGTATGTCATGGGGAAAGTGTCAGATTAAAAAACGTCAATTTAGCAGAAAGTCAAAGAATTCTTCTCTAAAGCCTGACAGAAGTTACCTGTAACTCTTGTCACTGCCATGATAAACTTCAGAGCTATTCTTTTAATCCCACCCCAGCTATACTTTGGTCATCTCAGTTTTCCAGCAGTGAAGTAGCACGTCAAAATATTCCCCTTAATCTGGAATGTGATGTATTCATTGAAGTGTGTGCTTGAATCCTGGGGTTGGATGGAGGATATAATTGCTTGGATTATCCACACCAGTCAAATACATTAATTACTTAAAAGTTGTTCTTTCTGGGGCATTACTCCAGGTTTAACACTACCAGCAGTGATTAGAAATTTCTGCTTCTGTTTGGTGTTTAATTGATCTCAATTCAGAGGGAATACCCCACATACTTTTCTCCTATGCCTCTATTTAGCTGAGAGTGCTAATCATTCATAGCATCTACTCTGGGTGTACTCTTCAGGCCTGTCTGTTGCTGGGGGGATTTCCTGTTCTGTGACAGGCAATTGTGACACAACTGGGAAGGAATTACTCCTCAGTATCTTCCAACAACCATGTAAATTTGTTCAGCTCTCGGACTGTGTTTAATTTATTATCTTAATTGGTTTGGGGTTTTTTTAATCCAAATATGTCCTCACAGTGCTGCTTTTCCTCCATTTTGTACTTTCAGTTTAGAGACTTCAACACTAACAAAAGCATACTGGGTAGCTTAATTCAAACCTGGTTTTCTTTCGTGGCCTTTCTTTTCTTTCTATCTAAGTTGCTAAATGCCTTTACTAGCTTTAACCCTGTTGCCTAGGAAAGGGAGTTTTATTGCTGCTAGTCTGTATTCACTCTGTCTGCTGCTGTAAAGAGAGGGCCTTGACTACAGTAATATTCCTAAACTTCTAGCGCTGCAGTTGTTTGTAAACAGTACTATTATGGTTAAGTTATAAACCAAATGTTTTGCAAGTGTTCAGAAGTTAATTCTTGTCCTGTGTATTTGGTAATGTCCACTGCTGTCCATGTGGATACCTCCTCCTTTTACTTTTTGCATATCTTTTCATTGGATTTTCAATTATCAAATTGGATATTTTTAGAATACCCCAGTATTCTAAAACAGATTTAGAAACATACAGTTTTAGATGTCTCTGTTCTTTTCTCTGGGGCATTTAAAAATTGCTTATGTAAAACTTGTCAGCATATTAAAAAATAAAAAAATCTGACCCTGTGTTGAACAAGTGGAAAAAACCTCAAAATGTTGACCTACGAAAGCTAATTTTTATGTGATAATATGAATTCTGTAAAGATAATTTCTGTGGATTAAGTTATAGGCAAAGCTGGAAGTGGGCTGGCTATAGAGGTAAGCACTAGGGCCATTGCTAATGTTTGCATGATTGAGTTGCAATGCAAAGTGGGTTTTAGCACTGACAGCTAAGTGGAACAGACGTACTCTAAATTTCAGTGAAATACCACAAAACCTAATTTATGAAACACAAATACCTTCCAGGACATCCCACTCTGTATGGAGCTTGTAACCAGCCCTTTGCATGTGGTAAATTGAAATTCTGAAATTCCCAAATGCTGTGGTATCACTTAGACATCCCAAGGCTTTGTAGTCTGATCCTGTCTGTATACGCTTCCTTTTATTGAGTCTCTCTGACTCATTATTGTCTCAGTCTGTAAACTGAAGCTTAACTTGCAATTATTGTGCATAATCTTAGCCCGGATTCAGCCTGCAGCAGGAATTTAATACTCAGAGGCAGACTGAATAGAAGCAGAAACATAAGGAAGGATACAAATAAAATGTCATTGAATGTTTTATTAAATGGAGGCTTTGCCTGACCATATTTAGCTTTCTAATATCCTTCTTTTGTAATACTTGCTAGATGGAAATGTTTTTGTTAGCTGTAAATTTTTTCTTCCTGTGTTACTCCATTCCCTGAATCCACGCTTCCTCTTCTTTCCTTTTTTTCTCCTCAAAAGATTATTTATTTGAGAGGGTTCTTGTCAAGAAAAAAATGGATCCATCTACATGGGGACTAACAGGAGAGCTACAGGAGACAGGTGTTCATGTAGCTGGTACTGACCTTTCAGGTGACTGGTGAGTTCATCTCTGTGTTTATTTCAACAGCACGAGGACTCTCTGGTCTGTGCTGCCTCCCAGGTCAGGCCATCATTTGTGAAATGGATTGTTGATCACTTGATTAGAACAGCTGATAATAACCTAGGCATTACTGTAGATGGGCCCAGACTCATTCAGAAACATGGTAACTTTTGAGTGGGATCAAGAGAGGAGCTCTAACTTCACTGTGCATGGCTGCTTTGGAATTAAAGCAGTTTAAAATAGATGTGGGGATCTTAGGGAGAGATCCAGGCAGCTGGTACAGGTGGATTTGAGTTGCTATGCCTCTCAGCTCCCTGAGCTTGCGGGTATAACAAGGTTTTGTTGCAGAATAGGCAGATGTAGCTCAGGAATAGTCTCCTTGTAGACCAGCATCTGCATTGTTGCTTCTACAGGCACTTTGGCCTGTCATTTTAACGGAATAATAAAACACATTGTGCCAAAATGTTATACTGCTCCTGTTTGGAGAGCAGATGTTCTATTAAGAGAAACTATAATGTGGCAATAGACAAGCAGTGACTTCAAGTCTTCAGATGGACAACAAACTTACTTAAAAAGGTGTTTCTATATCTGGGAGGTGTCCAGACTCTTCACCTGATCTCCTGCTCAGCCCCCTTTGATGGCTTCAAGCTCAAAGTTACCAGCAGATGATGACTTGACTACTATAAAAACCAGTTTTATGATCTAGGTCAAATTTTGGATGGGGTGTTGTGTCACTCGGAGTCACCATGTTTACCAGCAGCTTTATCAGGGATAATGGGGAAGAAAAAATAGGGTCTGGCAACAATCATCTTGACCTGAAAGCAATTCCTTGAAGATAGTAAAGACTGAGAAGTAACATGGTGCCTCCAGCTTGTGTTAAGTATGTTCTGTAGATAGATGTACTTCAGAATGCCTTCTCTCAAGGCACAGCTTACATCATCATGGAAGTGTTGGTCTCACTGGAGTGCCCCATTGGACTCTTTTTGTAATGCTATTATTTTTAATTTTGTTTGGTTGTTTTTTTGTTGTTGGAACTGAAATTGCAGTTCTCAGCCCTTCTCATCAGATACTTTTCTTTCATCAAGTGGCTGATGAGAGGGCTGGGAATTGAGCCTGAAAAGGCATGGGGTCTTCTCACCTGTGCAGAGATGAAATATGAGCTCTTAACGCTTGTGTCCAGATATTCTTACCTTCACTTTGTGGCTTTTATGTCTAATTAAAAGTTCCAGAAAGATGTGATGACATGGATATCCAGTTTCATTGCCTGTGCTTAAAAACTTCAAAAACAGGTTATAAAATGTTACGCTTGAGGAAGACAAGTGTGAAATAAATGACATTCTTTTTCCCCATTGATCTTGAGGTTCCTTAAATTATCTCTTGAGCTCTCATTAGTAAAAATAAATAAATTCCTGTGAAATACATTTTCCACAAGTTTATAACATCATGTTGGTGTTTGAAATACACTGTAGGTATTGGCATGTCCTGCCATGTCCTGGCTGCTGAATTTCATTAACAAATTTTCATTTATATCAATGTGATTTAATTGTGCAAAAGGCTCCTGTTGCTGGACTATAGGTGCCAGACCCAAGTCTTTCTGTTATCACTGGAGGGAATCCAAATAAAAGGCACAGATATTAATCTTTGACTTTCTGTGAAACAAAATCAGTTCCAGGTAAGGTGACCAAGTGCATTTTCTACAGTTACTGTAGAAAATGATTATAGCATTTGTATTTAAAATGAAACCTTCTGTTAGTGCAGTTTCATTACAGGGATAACTTGTTTGTTGTTGGAAAGTGGGAGTTGTCATAGCAAACACGTGTCATGGAAGAGCCTCAACCAAGGTTTCTTGGGTCAAGTCCTGAAGAGACATTCTTGCTAGCAGAGTGGGAGTTAGCTTGGCTGTATCTTCTCTTTCACTTTCTAACCCTCATTTATCAAACTGTCCTGCCCCAACCTGTAATTCTACTTTCAAGCCCAGCTGGGAGCTGCTCTGTATGGCTCTCCTACTAGGTCTGGCCCAATAACCCTGCACTTTTAGTTAAACCTTCCTGTTTAGCCTCATTATTGACATTAATGTCAGTTATGTAATAATGCTTTAGCCTAAATCTAGCTTTGAGACCTGTGTGCATTAACCCGGTCAGCAAAAAGTATGAGGTTGGTTAATTTATGCTTCAGTGCCTTTTGCTAATCTAGGTTTGGCATTGTCACGTCTGTAACCACTGGTTAGAAATGATTTCCCAGGATGAACTATTGAGAAAGGTGGCTGCATTCAGCATTTTGCACTGGGACTTGGGCAGAGAGCACCACTGTTCCTTTGTTTCTTTTTAGGAGTTGGACTGGATTTTCTTGTGCAGCAGTGGAATTGGCAGGAAGACCACTTTTGTTGCTTATACCTGTGGGGTGTGGTAAAAACAGATCCTAGCTACTTGAGTGTCAGACTTTGGGGTAGGTTATTTGTTTTGGGTTGGTTTGGTTTTTCCCCCCTGCAGCTGCCAGCAGTAAAGTTGGAAGATGTGACTCCTAAAATGTCAGGCTGCAATTCTGTCCCCAGCTGTAACTAGCTTTGCATGTGGTTAGAATCTGTCTTTTCATAACTTCAGTTATATCTGGGAATAATTTGTGGCACGTGAGCTCTGTCAAAGCTTGTGTGTGTGTTTTCATTCAAAGGTAAAGCCACAAGCAAAGCCAACATGACCAGGTGTAAAAGTGTCTCCATTCAGATGCTGCAGCAGTTTAGTACATAGCCAATTATGTGATTGACCTAAAGCAGAATGTTTTTTAGTGTAGACAGTCCCCTAGAGCAGGGTTTCCAAGCTCTGCTGGGAAGTTTTACTGACATTTGCTTAACAAGAATAAGTGCAGTGACTCAAGGTCAGCCAGATGTCCCTTTAGCTAGAATCTGTGCTGCTGCAATGCACTTGGTTTTAGGAAGGAGAGCAGGTAGAAAGGCAGAATTGCCCTCAGAAATGTAGGTGACCCCCTGAGTGCAGGACCTCAATAGGCCTTTGCAGTTTGTGTCTATTACTTGCTTAGGGTAATTCTTGTTTTTGCTCTTAGAGGTTTCATTTCACTGTCCTAGCATAGCTGCAGTTTTGCTCTGCCTTACAGCAAATATCATTTTCTGTTCTCCTAAAGGACAAATAAAGGTATGGAAAACTGAATTGTGGGGGATACCAAATCAGTGAGGTGGTATTAATGTCAAAGTGTATCTACCAGACCTTAGTATATCTTCATCCCTACTCCTTCCAAATGCTGGTCCCAGCGAGGTCAATGGAAGCATTAACTTTCTGCAGCTGAAGCTAAAGGCATTTGTTTCTTTATTGTAGATCACACTTAAGTTGCAATGCCAGTGTGCTGTATTCACTGTGGAGCACAAATTGCTTGATGGTGACTTTAAAGCCCAAACAAGTTGCCAGCCAGGGGTTCCAAAGAAAAGTGTTTCATACTGCCTCATCTAAAACTAGCAAATGCAACTTGATAAGTAAGTGGATTATCATGAAAAAGGAAGTTTCTTGCCAGGCTTTAGATTAAGCTGAGATTCATCCTCACCCAAGCATTTCAGTACCTGTAAATGTGTGAAGGATGAGGTTGTTGAATTCTAGATTTTTCTTCTTTGCTGCTCTTGCATTAAAACTTGTGTCCCAGAGTATGATCAGGCTTCCTAGCAAAGCTGGGAACTGCAGCAGATTTTCTTCTGCCTGCTGAAAATTGTGAAGTCATGAGAGACATCACACCAGTATTTAGTCTTTGTGCTGTTCCCTGAGCTTGCCAAAGTAACTCATGCTCCCTCTCACATTACCAGATTTTTGGTGCTAATTTGCTGTAAAGAATTGTGTTAAAAATCCATATTTATGAGGGATGTTAAAACATAAAGTAATTATATGGTTTTCAATTACATAAACATCAACATGCAATGCGAATTAGAAGCTGAATAATTAATTTTCTGTTTATTTGTAATATAGAGTGTATGCAAACAGTAAAACCTGGAGAACGAGCAGGAGGAGGATTGTGGAGGGTGTGGTGCCATAAAATGCTTTTAGCATCTCTGTTCAGTTCAGATGTCAAAGCAGGTATGGGCTATTATGGGAGGTCACAACCTGGTGAGTGGAAGTGTTGGATTCAGAACTCCTGTTGGTACCTATGCCCTATGATTAAATAGTGTTTCCATTAAAATGGCTGATGGCAGGGACACTTGTGCTTGTTCCCATGTCCTGAGCACAGAGGTGGCAGCTGCTGGAGCCACCTGATGCTCAGTGCTACTGGTGTGGTAAGTGACCTTGGGCAGTTTGGGTTGTGTGCCTGATCTCTGTTTTGCATGGGAAAAATACCGAACTTTTAAACTTTGAAAGGTCTATAAAAGATTATTTAGTCATTTGAAATAAATAAATATGATTAATCATTTCGGAATATTGTCAGTCACCTGCAGTACACCAGCCAGTCACTGTGGGGTCTGGTCATTGGTGCTGAGGTGCATCCTCTGAGGCTTCAAAGTAGAAACTTCAAAGCTTCATTTAGTCTAACAGCATTATTGCACTACGATAAATGCAGCGATTACCAACGGGTTCTTAAGTGGGAATAATTTTGAGAATCTGGTGTTGTTGTTAAGAAATGTGTTAGGAAATGTGTTACACTGCACCAAAACCTGTGGGAATTAAAAACTGACTTGTTCCATTTGTTCAAGTGTTTTTTCGTAGATTGTCATTTCCCTCTGCCTCCTTCATGCTGAATAGCAAGCAAACACCAACACTTGTAGACTTTCTGATGCAGGTTTTTCCATGGCAGATAGTCTTTATGGTACTCTACAGATGACTCAGGACTGTGCTGCAGTACCAGTTCTAGACCTCAAAGGTTTTCTGAACTAAAACTTGAACTGTTGTGTCACTCAACTTTGAAGTCCATGGTGGCTGGAGCCTTGCTGACTGGTTTGTGAGGAGGTGGTTTAGTTTGAGGGAAAGGGAGCATCATGTGCAGTTAAAATGGAAGCTCTGCAAGGTATCTTGTGCTGATACTTGTAAGAACGTGGAGTTGTAGGAATACTGTATGGGAATATTGTATGGGTCCTTACAGTAATTGACCGTCAAATTTAGTTTTCTTTTTTCATACTCTAGACTTAGAAAACAATAAGTATGTGACTTCAGGAATGCAGTGCTGTGAGGGAAGTTGTATCCTTGCTTAGAAATTGGTCAACTGTGATCAACCACAAAAAGGGGGATGAGAAGAATGCTCCATTCAAAACTGAACAAATTCCAGGCTGATTTTCTTTGTTGCTTTTACTTGCTATTAAAGCCGAATTTGTCTGACCAGATGTCCTGGTTTGAAGGACAGGTGTCTGCTAAGGAAGGCAGGGGACCTCCCTTGGAATGGAAAAAAATGTAAACCCTTTCCCCCCGAATTATCGTAATTCTGAAATTAAGGGGCTCACAGGCAAAGATATGGGAAATGGAATAACAGTTCTTTACTAGTATTTATAATAAAGCAAACAAACAACAGCTACTATGGCACTAACAACGAACAGAAGCAGGAACCCAGTGAGAGCCTGCTGGCTCGCAGGCACTTCTGATGCAGTGACAGTCACANCTCCAGCAGAGCAGGGAGAGGCAAACTCAGGGATCCCGGGCACCCACACAGATGGTGACAGGTCCTGGTTCTGGACAGAGACTCTTTCCACAGCAGAAGAAACAGCTCTCCCCCGAGGTCCAGCAGCAGCAGCTCCTCCAAACGTTCTCCCTGGCAGCCCAGAGCGAGACTGCCAATCCCCTCCTCCAGCCAAACCTTTTGCCCGCCCCAAAGTCCAAGGTACCCCCAGCCTGCTGAGAGAAAAGACTCTCCCCGCTTCACAATACCTGTTTCCCTCAGTTCAATCACTTCTTTTGTTCCCCTGAAGTACCCGGCCATTATGGTCCCTTAGCAACTAATGGGCAAAAAATTCAACAGGTGAAGAGAAACAAAAAGGGAGGAGCACCCAAACTCCCCCACCAGATTGGAACAGGTGTGTTGGGGATAGGTTAGACAGAGAGGTTCTTCAGAGATGGGCTCAGACAGCAGGGTGGCTACAGCAGGAATGAGAGGATGGAAGCAGCTGTTGTGGTTAAAGATGAGGCATGGTGGCAGTGAGCAGAGCTTGCTGTGCAAATAGCAGCTGCACATCATAGGTAGAGACTTAAGCCATGCTCCTACTTCTTTTTTTTTTCTTAATTGCATTTTTTGAAAGGGTCCGTTGGTCATGGTCTTGTCAATCGCTGTTGTGTGGGAGGCAGCTCATGTAATTAAGACTGAGATGGTGGTAACCTGCTGTTCATATGCACACACAATCAGTTTTGTGATGAATTAGCTGCCAAAGTTTACAATCCTGAGCCCAAATTCTTGCTTTTTTCATTGAGTTCACAGCACAAGTGTGATTGAATCACTGAGTGTTTGTAGAAGCCACTGTTGCTCTCTCCCTTATTTTCCAGAATACCTTTTGCACCTCTTGATACGTAAATCCCAGTTGATGGTTAGTTGGCAGCCATATGAGATCAGGTTCTAGCCACGACTGATAATTGCAAGAAAATATTCAGGGAGTGCCTTCCTGGCCAAGGTGGATGTAATTCAAGACTCTGTATGTGAAGGAGTGCTGGCTGGAGGTGCCTGAGGAAGTGTGCAGACAAGGTGTTGTGAGCCCACATTTTGGAGACATATCCCAACAGATGCCTCTGCAAGCTGTATGGCCTGTCTGATCAGGGTGGAAACCAAGCACATGGAAAAATGCTAAAATGAGTTAACCTTTGAATAATGAATTTCTCAGTAAGGTACAGGAATGCTTTTGGTTTGTATCTTTTTTACCTATACATCAGCAATATGGTCAATCTTTCCAGAAAGCCTGGTGTAAATACAGAGTAGAGGAAACATACTGAACCTATTTCTCCTGTTTCTGTGCTCTTTCATTTATCATTTCACCCTCACTATATCCTCTACTTTGTTTTGTTGTTGGAAAAGCTCTTGAAATTAAGTTAAATTAGTGCTTTCCCCACAACCTTCCTTTTTTTATTTTTTTTTTTATTTTTATTTTTTTTTTTTTGTGTATTGCCTTCTTTCCTGTAAGCCATCAGGGGCTTTTAGTGTCACCCTGGAGAGGTGGGAGATCATCTAGGCTTAAAACATAAACAGATATCAAAACCCACAGGCAGGAGTAATCACACATCTCCCTGAGAAGACTGGGTATATGTTCCTTTCTGTTCCATCTCTGGACCACTTCTTTCCAATGCAATTGCCAGACAGTGGCCCTCTACAAGAACATTACCAGCTGGCAGTATTCATAGCAGTCGTGTGTTTCTTTCAGCAGAGATTTAATGTAAGTTTGGTGGTGTCTGCAGTTCACAATCAGGTGGGAAAAGGAGTCAGTTTCTGCTCTGGTTGTGTTATAGCTGTTAGAGCAGGAATTTCCTTTCTTCCTTTTTTACCATCTTATTTGTACTGCTTATATTTTATGGCCATGATTTATAGCATGTGTCATGAGTTTCTCTGATGCTGCTAGCAGTTCCTTGCCTGTGGTTTGCTAGGTGGGGGCAGTGTTCCTGATGCTTTTGACATAAGGTGTGTTTGTTGGCTGCAGTACCTTCCCATTGAACACAGGAACCAAGCCCTTGCTGTGGAAGGAGGTGGTGGAGGAATGTCTTGAAAGAAGTTACTGCATTAAACATCTGCTAAAGGGGGAAGTTTCCACAAGAACTGGGTTAATAGTCAGCTTCTGGAGTGCAAGCTGGAGACAAACCCTTGGCCAACCCCAGCCATGTGCAGCACAACAGCAAATGTGGCTTTGCAGAGGTTGGGGTGCAAAGCAGGAACTGTTGCCTGCTCATACATTAAAAGGGAGGAAGGAGAGGAAGCCTTTTCAGCTGGGTTGAGTGCAGGCTGCTGGCAGCAGTTGTCTAGAAGCATTTCTCAATGCTGTGGGTTCTGTGAGAGATGCTTCAGAGAAAAATCGTCCCTGCCTTTTTTCAACCACAAGTCTTTGTCGTGTGTAACAGGATGGAGTTCTCTGCTGCTGCTCTTCCCTAAGTTTTTCAGTTGTGGGATATAGGGAAGGGAAAAAAATGAATCAGACTTCTTCAATTTGTTCCTATCCAGAGGCTGCAGGGCTGCCTCTCCAAAACCATTACTTTACTCCTATGGCAGTTGCCTCTGGAATTGTAATCACATCATATTCTGTCACTTCTCCTGGTAGTCAGGACAGGCTTCTTTAGCTTTTTCCTTTTTCTTTTCCCCCCCCCCCCCATACCCTTTTCCCTTCTACTTTTACTACGCAGTGAGAAAGCCAAGGAACTGAAGAGGGTGCTGTGCAGCTCTGCCCTTTTCACAATGAGAAAGGAATGTGACTCTCTTACTTGTGCTATGGCTCTATCCCAACAAGAAAGCCAAAAACTATGAACTGGATTTTTTTCCAAAGCATATGTTTAGATGTACGAGTAAGATGAACATCTAGTAGACAAATTTGCAAGGATCACCCTTTTTATACCATGTCAGTGTGGGTTGTTTTTTTTTTGAAGGAAGTAAATAATGAAGCACCAAAGATAAGCTAATACAAGCAAAGCTTCTCCCTGCTTGAAAGAATGCTGACTGGAGCAGATATCACAGAGTCCTTATTTCAACTTATTTCCCTGTTAGAGTCCATATCTTGACAATTCAATTTGCCCTGTCCTGCATCACTTTGCTATGCTTTGTTCAGTCTAAGTTTCAAGGCTTCAGGCTGTGAGGATTTAATTACTGTTTCTGGGGGATTATTGTAACTGTGGCTCTCACAGGTTTTCCTGTTCTAACTTCACCTCTGCTCTAAAGCCAGGGGAAACTCAAGTATTACATAGCCTATGTGGTTTTGGGGCCTCTACAAGCCTGTAGTGCAGAGTGCCTCTTAACTTTTACCTTTCCTTTGTCTTTTGCATCCAGAATAAACTCTCTACATCTTTGATTTCCTGAATAGGTAAGTGAATTTATCTCAGCTGTTTTCCTGGGATTAGTGATCTTTGCCCTACACTGGGCTGCTTCCACTCTTTCTGTGAACTGTACATTAAATGTGCTCCCTGCTTTTAATGAGCACTGCATCCCAGCTGCATTTTTGTATTAAGATCTCGTGGACCAGTTCTTGCTGAGTCTTGCTAAATAACTCTTGAAAGAAGATTCTCATTGTCCAGAGGTAGGATCATGTAGCACTGAGCTTGTCTTTTAGCTTGTTACACTTCCAGTGGTTAGATCAGCTGCATTTAGGCCCATTTTGTCATTAGGAAGTTATTAAACCTCTGCCCTGTGGCTTCATCTTCAAACATCGACCTTTCTGTTGATGTTTTGTATGTGGTTCAGCCTCTCCTGATCTCATTCTGTCCTCTGCATTCTATTTGTTACGAGGTTTTTTCCCTGCAAGTCTTACGTGTTTGCATAGGTGCTTCATTTCAGAGGAGTACAGGAGGGATACAGATGTTATTACTTCATTTTTTATTATTTATTACATTGTTTGGGCTTTTTTGATCTCTGGAACTCAAAACAATGATCAAACAAGGATTCTCTTTCATTTTTCTTGGCTCTAGTTTCTCTCTTCATGGATGGAAGTGACTGAGGTTGATTTTCAGAGTCATTGACTAGTAAATCACATGAAGCCATCCTCAGTCCAGCTGAATTTATTACTTATTTATGCTTTTGCTGGATCTCAATTTCTAAACTTTACTTTTGCCCTACATAATTTACATTTAGTGTTTCAGACTGAAAGTGTATCTTGTGAGCCTGGGGGTAAATGCGTGGGAGTTTCTCCCTCCCTATTTAGCTTGTTCCTTGGGCAAGATCCATTTCCAGGCCCTTGTCCCCTGCCTGGCCCAGGGAATGGCCAGGGCTTGTTGCAGGGAGGGAGCTCTGCCTGGTGTCCAGCTCCTGTGGGGGAAAGGCAGCTCTGCTGCAGCCTCAGCAAGTGCTCAACAGCTTCTGTTTTCTTAGGCACTTTCAAGCTGCATGAAAATTATTTCAGGCAGCAGAAAAGTGTTCTACTTGCCAAATATTGCATGAAACGTTCAGAAAACAGATCTGGTTAGGAGACCTTCCATGAGAGGGTAGAAAAAGAGGAAGAAAATAATAGAAACTGTCAGCAGGAATTCAGTGAGGTAGAAAGGGGGATCTCTTTAGCCATAATAGCAAAGTCTATGAGTCTCTCTTTTCCTTTCTTCCAACGCACCAGTATGTCTTAAAACTTCCAATTGTTGCTCCTGCAACAAAGGTGTTCTCTTTCCGTCATTCCTTGCTCCATCTCATTCACTGGCAGTGCTGCACCAGCCCCTGTCTCACCACTGCTGGTGAAGATCCTTTCCTTCACCCTTCAGGCAGAGTGCCTGGGAGGGCAGGTAGATGTTCAGTGGTCTTCATTTGCTGAGACAGGTGCTCTGCTGAAATGAGGGAATATGTTACCCATTGTAAAACACAAAAAGAGGCAATTATTGCTTGTGATGGCTATTCTGAGGGCGCTCTGTTCTCTCTCTAACTGGGGAAAATTCTCTGGTGTCCCCCACACCAGCTTATTTGGCATTTTCTGGTGAATCTGAAAGGGATGCTGCCAGTTAGCCAGTGTCTCTTAGTGACATGAGAAGCTCTAGGTTTTTCTGCTGGGCCTTGTGGGCTTGGCACTTTGGTGTCACCCTTCCCCTGGGCAGTTTTCCACCTCTGGTGAAAAATGGTTTGTGGTGTGGCTGCTGTTCGGCTGCTGTTCTGTTGATGGTGAAGTGGTAGTGGGAAAGGTGCAAAAGTAGATGTAAGTGGGAGACAAGGTCCTTTACCACTACACAGCCTAAGAAAGGAGAGGGAGAGGTCTGTTCTCTGGCAGTAAAGTGTGAGTGGGAGCATTTTCAGAAGAAATTATCAACCTGTCTTTTCCCTCTTGATTTCATGCTGCACCTTAGCCATCTGTTCTGTCAGCCCTGGAGAAAGCTGCTGCTTTCTCTAGTTTCACTTGCTTAACCAAGGTTGTGAAGGTTCATTCCTTGCAAGGACAAAACTCCTGTCTGTTGTCATTTAAAAGCATTTACTGTTATGAATTATGATGTGCAATGCTCTTTATTTTTAAATAAAGCATAGGTTTGGTTCCTCGAGGGACAACTGTCACTGCAGCAGGAATCCTTAGTGCTGGTATAGTTCTCATTCCTACAGGACAGAGGGAATTTCTCACTCTATAGACTCAACATCATTTCTTACAACTTACCACTGCATCTTATGCTGTGTTGCCTAAGATAGACATCTTTAAAATGCTTCCAAATAGGCTTCCAAAGCTCAGGTTGTTCAGCCTGTCTTCCGTTAGGTACATCCTACTGTCAGTTTTTGCTTGCACACTACCAGTAGGTAAATTCATTACAAGGGCTTGCTCAGAAGAGACATGTTCAGAGAAGTCCAGAAGGCGAAGTGGGGGTCCTGAGAGTTTGCACAGAACTGCTTTGCTCTCTGTGAACATTTAGTGCTGTGGTAGTGGCAGGTCTGGGGGTTTTTTTGCTTTCCCGAGAAATTGCATTGAGGGTGATGGGGCACAGACTAAGGGAAGATGTAATCTGAGTCCTGTGAAAAATGCCAGTAAACTGCAAAGCAGGTATTGACCCTTTAAATACAGGACTGTATTTCGGTGAGGATCTTGTGCTTTGATCTGAGACAAAGCCTTGAATATTGTGAATCTTCTAGCATGGTTGTATGGCAGTGTTCCTGATAAAACTGAGCATTTAACTTGCTGAATTCCTATTTCTACTGTTGGCAGTACCTTTTTGATTCCCTTCCTTCCTGTCTTGCACTGTCACAGGCATCTCAGGAAACTCATTTACCCTAATCCTGTGTTTGACTCATGAGACCCAATGAGCTAATAGCTTGAGAATAAATTGCTGTAGCAATTGCATTCATAAATGTCGTGAACAGCCTCCTTAAAGTGGTGTTTGATTACTTGAGACAAAGCTTTCAAAACATTGAAACAGTTTAAAATAATCACTTGGCTAAAGCAATAAAATTCTGTGGATGCGTTTCATTTTTCACAATCCTCTATTTATTTCCCTTTTCAGAAAATGGACAAGAAGCTTGTATTAAAAAGTCATTAAATCTGCAACCCAAGCAGACACAGAAAATTCAAAATTTAATGCTAATGCAGTTTTTTCATTTTGCAGATGATTGTTGCCCACTCACATGCACACAACTATGCACATCATTAACATTGACAAAGAGCTGACTGTTAACTTTGAGATTCTTGGTTTCCAGGAATTTATTTCACAATCTTATTATGTAAATGTGGTTTTGTTAACTTGTGCAGTTGCCAGGAGAATTAGTGTCTGTTTATAGAGCTGCATGAGATGCATCTGCAAAAGCTGAGTAGTATTATCTGATCTGTTGAAAAAGAGTCATGTTGCTTTGATTTATAACTAATCTTTAAAAGTTTAAAGCATCCTGACAGTAGAAACCAAACAAATCTAACAGTGTGATGGTGATGTTTGCCAAGTGAGACAGTGTCCTGCATGGATTGTGTGCATCCCACTAAGGCTTGGGGTATTACTGCTGTGTAATTGCTGCCTTTCCTAAAGAAAAGGAGGGTGTTGTGAGGCTGTGTGAAAATACATAGAACAAAATATTCTGGCTGTTTGGTTAAAAAAATAATTAGTGTTAGGCCCCTAATTTTTTCTAGCACAACACAGGCAGTGTTTGTTGAGGGAGTGATGTTTGACAAAGCCTTATTCCTGTTACATCTGGAGACCTGATGTATTTGTTCCTGGTTTTCTGTCTGATCCAACATGATGGGAATCAGAACATCCCGTGAAACACCCCATTGCTTGGAACACTCCTTGCTGGAGAGCAGCTCTGGGAGTTCCCACATCAGGTAGGTCACCTACCAAAAAAGTAGAATTAGAAGGCTCATAGGAAGGAGCCTGTGAGTGGTAGTTGAGTACAGGCAGGAGCTGGTGATGTGCATGGGAGGATTTATTTGCACTGGGAGAACAATGTTCTTCTGTGAAGCTGCAATGTGTGGTACATGGTGCCAATACTTTTTGTGAGTGCTGTCAAATGCTATTGGAAATAGCATTCACAAATTGTCCCATCCTTCTGTGAAAACAAATTCCTTCTAGCTTTTCATGGTGGGGAAGGAGATTCAATAGGCAGAGATGGTTCAAGATCATACTTCAAGGCACATTAGTTAATGTGTCTTTAACCTTAAAAGGTTGTCAGTGTATGAATTCTGACTTTGAAGCTTACAGTGGATGAAGTTGGGATTGCTGCTCAGGATGGGAAGTGAATTTCACCTGTTAAATAGAGAATGTTCTGTTTGGCAAAGAGCTTTCCTCTGCGAGTCTGTGTTATGCCTGAAGAATGTATCTTCTTAGCACTACTAGACTTGTAGTTTGATTGTTGCACAATGTTTAATAAATGATATATGTAGCTAGTGGTGATTGTCAGCTTTTTAAATATGGAAATCTGATTGCTTCCATGTGACTTTAAGCTTAGAGTGAAAAGCAGTAACTTTATAATTACTCAGTATAACCTCTGCAGTGTCTTTAAAACACAGTCTGGCTTGAACACCGCTCTTCATCCTCACACCAGCAAGGTAAATCAGTTGCATTTTTTGTTGTCCTGGCATCTGCAGCCGGATAGGGATGAAGATAAGGCTTCATTCTGAAGCAGTGAACCATCACAGGTTCGTCACACCCCAAGTCTCACTGTCAGGGGAGACTTGTGAGCTGCAGTGTGAGTGTTCAGTGCTAAAAGCTGCAACAAGCATGGTCTTGGCTTCCAGGGAGCAGCAGATCCAGAGCATCTCTGCTACTGGTGGGCTCATTTTCCATGATCTGGTTCATGCATATTCAACTCATCACTGTGGGCTTTAACAGTCAAAGCTTTTGTTTTGCTTCTTGTCCAATACAGAGATTGATTTGAAAGCTGAAAAAATGTTGGACTATTTCCCATGTTTTGCCCTAGATATTTTGCTGTGGATATTCATGTTTCATCACATTTTTATGACTTGAAAATAGGCCACTTCAGACACTTTGCTGTGTAAAAATTGAGCTAGACCTTTCTCAAGATGAACCTTTAAAATTAGAAACTTCACACTTGAATGTCAGAGTTGTGTATAATTTCCTGTCTTGACAACTACATGGCCTCTGTCTTGGATGAGTGAAATGTCTTGAGCTGTTGCTAAGTAAGTTTGAGCCTGTTTCAAGAGCTGCTGTGCTTCTGTGGTATAGGTAAAGAAGTCAGCTCTGGGTTGTGTTGTGGCTGAGCTTTTCTGGTGTGTTACACTAACTCTGTAGGGAATTATCTGCCTTTCATATTATTGTGCCATGCCGGGGTTATGCTAGTTATATTTTAGTTTCTGTTTTGCTATTAATGTTATCACATAGGTGCTGAGTTTGTTTTGTGTTTAAGACTGTTAGAGGAAAGGGAAGATCATTTTTCTTTGGGCTACATGTAGAAAGCTCTGAAATAATATGTTTGCTTTACTATCAGAATAACTTGCCGTAGCCTCTGTCACTCCAAGTGGGTAATGTTTTCTCTTCTGGTTTCCATTACTATAATTAAATGTATTCAGAGCATTCTGTTTCTGTCTATTAACATGTAATCATGTGATTGATTCTTGTATGCCAAGTAGATACTTTTTCCAAAGGAAATACTTATTTACATGAGTTTTCAGATCAGCTATGTAAATCAAGTGCTTATGAAAGGCATTTTGATGTGCAGCTTGAACACTGGTATTTCCAGCTTCTGTCCTGCACTTCTCCCTTCTCACAGCTTTCTGCTACTTCAGTTGTTAGTTCACTTACTACCATGCTTAGTCAGGTGTTCAAAGCACTGGTTATTTAACTTGCCAAGAGAAGATGTTACTGTATCCTGTGGATTTCTTTTATTGATCAGGATTTAGTGGGAGACTGACTTGCCTTTCCGAACAGATCACTTGTGTCAAGGAAAGCTGCTGACCTAGGATATTTTTAGACATTGTTAATGATCCAGAGAATGTACCGTCCAATATTTTCTTTTCAGTCTATTTTATTTCTTTGGCGTCACATCAAGTTAAAATTAAGCCTTTTGTGTTTGCATCCTTTCATACTATAAATTCTTTGCCTTCTTTTTTTATAATTGTCTATGCAAACTGTGTGACTCTGTTTCTCTGCCTTCTATTTCTTTTGTTCCCTGATCCATGGGAATAATACTGTCCCTGAACTATAGCAGAATTTCCAAAAGTAGCCAGTAACTGTAAAGATGAACAAACCTAAAGCACTCATGCAAACAAACAGCCTGCTTTTCAACCCCAAAGAATTCAAATGTATGCCCAGGGATAAGGCATTGATGATCAATACTGTCTTCCTTCAAACTGCCTTGTACCAGAGGATCGGATCGGTATGAGGCCGTGCTTCCAGAATCATTACTCCTGGGAGTGCCTGCTGGTCTGTCTGTCAGAGCTACAGATTTGGCCAATATTTTTGTTGTTTACTGCAGCATTGAGTTTAGGTCAGCTGAAGAAAGACTGATGATGCCTATCCAGCACGATGTTTTCAGACACAGGCACCTGTTTTTCAGAAATTTCTTAACCCAAAGTAGCACTTTGCATTATAGCCCAGGTATTTCTGATTTCAGACTGCAGACTTGTGCTGGGGATGCAGTGGCTCAGCAGAATATTGCTAATCTGGGAAAGATATTGAAGCCCCATCTGTGAGCAGATACTCACTGCATGCTTCATTTACTGCCATGCTGTGCTGAATAGACTTCACCTAAAAGCAGGAGGTGTAAAGAAGGATGTTTTAATGTCATTTCTTTATCCTGAATCTTCCAGTCCATTATGGCCTCAGAATTTATTGTTGTTTGTACTTCATACCAATTGCAAAGTAAATGAGAACATCACAGCTGCTTGTGCTGGAATAGCCATGGCTGCATTGACAGACTCAGAAGCAAGGTATTGCTGATAAGTCTGGTGATCTTAATCTGCTGTTTTATTGATATTATAATAATTCTAATGATCCCTCTATAACAGAGCATCTTCCTAGGGAAGAAGGATTTTCTAGGTGTATTTGTGGAGCTTAGCTTTTTGAATTCCTCCAGAGAAGGAAGGAGCTGCTGGAGGGAATCTGGCATTTAATCACACATTTAACAGTGTGATTCAGAGTGCTTACTTGCTGAATATGTGAAGGTATTCCTTGCTCTTGATCCTTCTCAGTGTTACTAAGAGGATCGGTGTTGTTGGCAACTGGTTTTGCAAATCAAGGAAGATACTGTTTTTTATTTTTAAAAATACTTTTCTGCTATTTCTACTCTGCTTTTAGCTAGAGGAGAAATATAGAAATGATCAGTCTAAAGGCTTCCTGATGCACTGTAATTGTCACCAGAGATCATAAAGATGAAACAAGGCATCCTTGACACTTGGGCCATCTAATCGAAGAACTGAGAGAATGAATTTAGTACCTTGATCATCTGTGATCCTGCTGTGTGACTGGAATGTTTTTCTTCCCAAATTTTCAAGATAGCGGTAGCACTTCCTTTATCTTCAAAGGGCATAGTTGGAGATTTATATAAACTATTTGTTGATTGCTTAGTTAATCATAATGACTGGTTTGGGTTGAAAGGGACTTAAAAGATCATCTAGTTTCAAACCCTCTGCCAGGGACAGGGACACTTTCCATGAAATCAATTTGCTCAGAGCCTCATCCAGCCTGGCCTTGGACAGGTATCCATGACTTCTCTGGGCAACCTCTTCCAGGGCCTCACCTTTCTCACTGTAAAGAATTTCTTCCTAATGCCTAATCTGAACCTGCTCTCAGTTTAGAGCCACCCCCTTTTGTCCTGTCTCACCATATGCCCTTGTAAAAGACATTAAAAAGACAGTAAGCATTGGTGTCTTGTCTTTTATATCCACCAGGACAGAAACATACTGTCACAAGTCCACTTGGAAGCATTATTTAGGAAGAAGTTGGGAATACATTTCTCCTTTGGGCATGCCCTTGGAAAGGTTAGGGGTTAATTCATGCAGTTCCCCAGGCCACCTATAGCAAAGTGCTTTGGAATAGGGTGATCTTGATTGGATCCTGCTGGATGTTTGCAGTTCAATTCAAATCATGTTTCTCCTAGAAGATTATTTCAGTTCTAGCACTGTGGAGCTGTGTATGTGTAGTTTCCCAAAAAAGCTTTTAATGCTTTGTTACCCTGATTGCCAGCAGAACTGCTGTGTGACCTCTGCATGGGTGAAATGGGCATTTTTCAGTTTGTGGAAAATGCTTGTATCAATCAGCAATTTGAAGTGCAACAGAAAAAATTTAGTTGCCCTTCTGATCAATACAGTCTGATTGTAGACATATGTCTGTTTTTTAGTGTGACTTTTTATGCCTTGTTAATCCTCTTAAGCAGCAAGAAGAGTTTAATACTGAAGATCCATTTCACCTAGGAATTCATATAAGATAACACTTTAGAGTTGTCTAAAAAAATGATGTGGTTGACAAGAGGATATTTGCAAATTAACCATTTACATTATGATCTCAAAATACTTACTCTGGCCTCTAAAGCTCTCTAACAAATGTTTTTTTCCCTTTTCATATTTTTTAATTTTTCATTTGAAATTAGTCCAGTAATTAAATAGAAGTATCAGAACATCAGAATATGATTTAAGTCACTTTTTTGCTTTGTCTGTGCAAGTAAATAATGATGATTCAAAGTTTATAATTTGTCTCTTTTTCTGTTTTGTTTTGGGGCTTTTTTTTGTTGTGTATTTTTTGCTTACACAGGTAATTTTTGTGTCTTGAGAAGATAAAGGGCTTGGATAGCCTTTTTGTAGTCTTGACATATAATTTTAATGACTCTAGGTATGTTATCACTGCTTCTGGTTTTTTTTCATTAAGCTTGGTGTGCATTAGAAAGTCAGATTTTAGTTCTTTGAAAGACTGTCCTTATTAATTAAATCCACTAATTATCAGGAAGAGATTAATACCTGGTCACAAAAACAATGCAATTAAAAGTGTATGCTAATAAAAGAATATGCTTCCTCAAAAGATAAGTTTATGATCATTCAGATCTGCTCTTCTTGGAAGTAGAAAAAGAGGAAATTTTGTTGCAAATCAGTGATGGAGGCCAAAACATGAACTAAACATGAGAACAGGGAAAGCACTGAGGCTCATTTGGTGAAATGGCTTTTGTTCTATTACAGAGGTGGGGGAGAATTTTTTGCTGTTACTAATTAACCGCAGGAAGAAGCATCTGGTGTTCTACTGAGCCTTTTTACTTGGAAAGTAATTTCTTTGTTGGCATCTTCATAATGATCATGTTCACACAGTCTGTGTATGTGGCAGCCTCTGTTCCCCTGAAGTTACAACATAGAAGCTCCGTGGAGTCTGGGGGATGACACAAGTGCTGTGGAGGTTCGGGGGAGAGGAGACTCACTGCTTCTTGATTTATTGACAGTCCAAAGCTGGTGCAATCCTGTGCCCCCTCAACTCAGCAAAGAACAGCTCTTGTTTCTTAATTGCTTATAATTGATATGTGAGAAGACACTATTTTGTTTTGGCATCTTCAAAAGTTGTTTGAGTCTGAAAGGATACTTCTAAACCATTAAAATTTAAACCCATTTACCATTCTGAAGACAATTCTGAATTTTATACATTTCTGTATATACTGAAAAAAATTAATATAAACTCCTCATCACATATAATATTCTGTGGGCTATGCAGTTCATTGATGTGAATTCTATATTCAGTTCTGCTCATTCAGCTACTTCTGCTCAGTTTCTGTACATAGCTAAGTGAAACAGTCCTCAGGTTACCCAAATTTAAAAGACATCAATAATTCTTTTATGAATAAATGTGGTAGAAATACAGTTTCTACCACTTTAAATCATCAGTTCAAAGAAAAGACCAGTCAAGCTGAAAATCCAGCAAATGGGGTCAGTGTGTCGTGTGAGGCAAAAGCATCATTTCCTTAAAGAGTATGAAAGCGGGGAGAGGAATAGAAGCTGGAACACTTATTAACATTTATAGTAGTCAATGAGCAATAAAACAGTTATCTATTATTGCATTTCTTCATGGTACTCACCATTCCAAACAAGTATGATGTATATATCATATACACAGCCCTGTAATCCTGAGCTAAGCAAAAATTAGAGCAATGCAATTATCAGCTCTGAGGAGGAGATCAGATGCTGGTGGTGACAGTGGTTTTTCATTTACCTGGTTGGGTGCTGAGGGATGCCATCCTGAGTTCCTCTGGGTTGTGGGGTCTCAGAATTGCTGTTTTGCTTGAAAAAGAGTATATTATTGCAAGTATTGTATCAAGATAAATTTTGGAATTTGCATAAATTAGATTTAGATTTTTGTGTGAAGACATGCTCAACAAAACATTGCTACTGGCATGGTAATTTAAATTCAGCCATACATTTATGTACACCTCAGCTTAAATATTCAGTGACAGCTCTTGGATTGCTTGGGCTCAGCAGTGAGGGGAGGAGGCTCTGTCCCTACCATTGTCTAGATAGATGTCTACCAAGGATACCTGTTCTCATCCACATATCCTACCTGGAAGCTCTTGGCTAACCTGTACTCCACAAGACTGGTTTCTCATTCAGCTGGAGGCTGTCTCACTTCAGCAGCACAACGCGTTAAAAATTTACATTTGCGTCAGTGCGAGAAATGAAATGTCTGTCGTTTCAAGCCTCAGCAAGTGCTTGGAAGTACCATACTAATATTGGAGCATGAAATTGTTACCAAGTACTGACTGAATTTGTTGTGAGTGCTTGACAGACAGACTTGAGATTTTGTTAGTGTTAATGTTTTTTTTTTGGGGTGGTTTTTTTTTTTTTTTTTTTTAATTTAAAATAATGGCTTTGTAATCAATATTAAGATTGTCAAAATGTTAAGGACCTGATCTAACATACTCCATTTTAAATGAGTAGTAAGTCATCTGGTGTTGTAGTAATTAATCTGGTGTAAATGAGATGAAAATCAATATCAGATTAGTGGCTAATGGGACACCACTGATTGGTGTGGATGTGATTTCAGGGACTGGGGAGAAATTCCCATGGCCTGTTCTGCTGTGCAGACTTCTTTATTCTTTCCCCTGCTTTTTCCTCTGTACTTGAATTTGCAAGCTCTCATAATTTATAAGTGCAATTGAAGAGCTCTCCTTAGGAGAGAGCATTTCGAAATTGCCTGCTAATCTCTGCTAGGAAAGATAAACCTGAAACCAGAGCAGATGGGGAAAATTTATATTTATTAAATAGATGTTACAAAACTCAAATCTTCCTGCCTGATACTGGTGCAGTTGGCTTATATTCTTACTGTTCTTTGTCGAGCCCCAATTCTGTCTGATTTTCTCACATGCTTGCTTTATTGTTCCGTGTTCCTTGCATTCAGGTTGCAGTGCAGCTGGCTGACAGATGAGGGGGAATTGCATTTGTTTTTCTTTGAACAAACTGTATTAATTATAATGCCTCCCACTGGGCTTGCAGTTTGCTTCAAGTAGCACATATCATTAGGTTTTAAAAACTGAGACAGGATCATAAACTTCATATTATTTTATCTTAAATGGTGTATGATTTAAATGCACAGTGTAGCCACGAGGCAGAACAGCAAACCTGCACTCACAGCTCTGGGTACCACAGAAAAATGTATTTTTCTTTCTGAGGAAAAAGCATTTACTGGAAGGGGTAAAAAGTTAAATTTTTTAGCCAGCAGTGCGGGTTAATTGTTACCTGTTTGTCCAGAGCAATCAAAAATGAACATTAATGCAGTCTTAACAGATGTGTTCTTTTCTCATATACATGTACATATATTACTGGAGAACAGGTTCCTGGCATGTTTTCTTCCTGCCAAAAAGCTTTTGGTAATGAACTGCAGACGTCATTCATGGACATGTTGTGGCTTGAATAGTGTAGGTCTGTATCTTCTGTTCTTTGTTTTTCAGCCTAGTTCAGAATATTCTTCTAGACAGATGAAAGCATTTGCTTGCATCTTGTTATGACATTTTAATGATCAGGAGTTTGTCAGAGTGAGAGGGTGAAAGGAAAATTCCAGGAGACCTGATTTACTGTAAGGTATCAAGAAAAATAGTAAAGAGCAAGTACCATGTGTTTTATAAGGGTTCGTTAGTTACAGGAGCAAGTCAGAGCCTTGGGCTATTTCCAATTCAGTCTGAGTTAGGGTTTATTTAAGTCACGCCTTGAAGTGTTAAAAAGTCATGGTATAGGATAGATAGGAGCTGGAAAAGAAGGAGTTTGCATTAAGTATTTAAGATGTTTATCCTACACCATGTATTGCCATGGCTTATGCTTCGTGGCATGTATTCACCAAGTCTAAGTAAATAGAACAGATGAAGTTGGTCTGTAGGCTTCAGATTCAAGGAAATTTTCCTTATTGGAGACAGTGTTTGCCTTGTATAATGTAATGCAGTAGATTATTTCACTCGGCCCCTTATTTAGAAGGCAGTGCAGTAGAAAGAATTGTTAAATAAGGATGTACAGATCATTAAGTGAAATGCTCTGTATCAGGTTAGCAGTGGAACAGCTAGTAAGCAAAGGAATAATTACACTTAGAGTTTCAACAAAGAAACTATGCCAAAGACATAGTCAGAAAGTTTGTTGCTAATCTATCCCCTATACGCTGCTGGTGATGATGGAGACAACAAAATGAGAAGGATGTTGTTTTGAAAGATCTGTGCCACTGTATAGCAAGCAGTTAGTGCAAAATGGGACCTAGATGAATGCAGCTGAAGTGTTCTGTATCTGCTTCCATTTGTGTGGGGCAAAGCAGTTTGTGTTTGGTTTCACACATGTATCTGACTGAGATGCTCTCGGCTGGAGTTCATTTACCAGAGAGTCCCAAGGTGGAGGGCTCACATGCACAAACAGGATTAAGTTTCACCAGATTTGTAACATTTGCATCCACTTACCTCAGAAAAACCCAGGATAAGCTGATTTTCCCTTTCATCCTCTA
>VZTR01021606.1:380652-407702 GCA_013400775.1 Chaetops frenatus | reverse complement strand
TCATGCTCTGATGAATTACGCTCTGATTCACCTTTGCTAATTTTTTAAGTGTGATGTCCTGAGCTGGATAAATACTCAAGCAGGCACCATGCTAGAACTGGGTTCTGTTTGGGTTGTGTTTTTCACTGCCAGTGAGCGTGCCATTCCCTGCTGACACCTGACTACATGGGATCCTGACCATTTCTGCTATTTTTGAATAATTTTTTAATTTTTATCTCATCTAGCAGGATTCATGTTGCCTAACAGCAAGCTGAATAAGCATTCTCTGTCACTCAGGTAATTACTGAATAGTTTCAGGTTCAGAGCAGAGCCTTTTGGAGCCCCTGAAAATCTTTCGATTTTCTAATGAGCCACTGGCAGCCACAGCCTTTGGATGTTTCCCTCCCACTCCCTATTTTCAGTGTTATCTTTTCTGATCAAGTGAAATTTTTATCAGAGGATGAAAAACACATGTTTATCTGCTTCCTGGTGTTAATGCCTTCCAGATGCTTTTTAATGTCCTATTTGTGTACACTAGCTTTCAAACACAGCTTTTTTATTTTTTCTTCTCTTTGCCTCATTTGCTTCTCTGTTCTTTCTTGCCCCCTCTCTCTTTCTCTGGCATTTGACAGTCTGGGTCTTGTGATCAGGAAGGCCAAAAAGGGCTATGCAATAGCTGCTTTCACAGCCAATTGCTGTCTTCTCTGCTGTTGTAATCTTTTAGTCTTTTCTTTTTCTTTTGTATGTATATATAATATTTAAGGAAATATTTAGAATTTGATTTGCAGCCAGGTACAGTGTCTGTTAAGACCTTCCTGAAGGTGGAACCTGAACACAGTGAAGCTGCTGAGGCCACTGTTTGGCAAGAGTTTCTTGATTTTAAAGAGCTTGTGGCTGAAAGGAAACATTAGTTTGTATGTCTAACAACTGTAATGCAAAGTCAGGATAACTTCAAGAAACAAAGCATCTCATAATGTAACTTCATACTGGTGCATTGTCTGGTGGAACCAAGCACGGAGCTCATCTTGGTTTGGACTGAGTGTCTACTCACATCACTCAGTTGTTGTAGTCTTGCTTTCCCCTCCACTCCCCTTTTGATTCCTAGAGCCAGAGGGTAGGCTGCAGGCTCTTGCTGGACTGGATTTGCTGCTGGTTTGTTCTGTGGCATCCTAGAAGCAGTCATTGGGTAGGTATGAATGAATGGGTGATGTGAAAGGTGACCCTAGGAAAGGGATTAGGTGACCCAGAAGGTGTTGTCTGTCTCTGTGGATTTGGTTTTTTCACTCACAACCTGCTCATGGTTTCTACATTGTTAGGACTGTTAGTATCTTAAACAAGCGAAGCTATGTGTACTGTGTATCTGGCAACATCTCCACAATTTTGGAAAAAAAACAGGATTGACAATAGTAATATGTAAAACAGGACATGGATGTTGTATGAACACTTTTTCAAAAGTCAGAGCCATTAAAATACAGTTCTTGAACGATTAGACCAGATTTATAAACTGATTATAAACTTACTCTACAATAGATTTAAATCACATTTAGCAATATTTCTTGCCATGTGCACCTGACTGCAGGCTACATAAGTCCTGCAATGCATTTCTTCAAGCCTTATCCTTCTTATGCTCCAGCTGTTCATAGTGCTAATCAGCACCCAGGAAAATGTTAATGTGCACATTCTAGCTGAGCACTGTGTCTCTTCTTGCCAGCCTCCAGAATAAACACTAGAAAAATGCAATTCAGCTGTCCTGCACAGCATCCCACATTCATCTTTTTCCAGACATGTTGAAATAACATACATTTTTTCAGGCATGTAGATCACTCAGGATAAATTGGTAACAGTTTTTCAATGGGTGTAATTTAGTTTCAAAGTTGATAGATGATAAAAATACAAGCATTTCATCCACAAATTTTCATTTTAATTAGTTTACTTTTTTCTTTTTTTATTTGTTGGGTTTTTTTCTGCCTCCTAGATATTTATATGATTACAAGGAATGTTAGTGGAGTATGTAATAGACACTTGGACTCTAAACACTTGAGGTCAGACTGGAATAGGAGAGGCAAGGCCACCCATGACCTTTGCCAAACCTGTTTTCCTTCATAGTTTTGACCTGAAACTGTACTGTACTTTCAAAATTAATCAAGGTGGGGCATGTCTTTGTACTGGCAGGGAGCTGATACAATGTCTGGGCTCTTACCTGGCTCAGAGCTCCAATTAACCTTTGCAGAAGACAGGACAGTGCACGTGCACATAAATTTGCCAGTGTTGCCAAGGGGATTTGGTAGAAAATAGAATGCTTTAGGTAAAGAAGTGAAGATGAAGGTATTATTACAGAATCAAAGAATCATTAGGGTTGGAAGGGATCTCTTGAATGTCTCCAGAGAGGGAGATGCTACGATTTCTTTGGACAGCCTGTACCAGTGCTCTGCCACCCTCATTGTAAAGGAATTTTTTCTCATGATGAGGGTGAAACTTCTTGTATTTTAGTGTGTGTCCATTACTCCTTAAATATTGGTGACTGAGTACACTTGGGTCTTGCTGGTTGAATTTCACCGTTCTGTTAACTTCTCCTTAAAAACATTATGTTGTTTTAACTTTCAAGACTATCCTATAGTCCTCATTAATGGTACGTAAGGGATTACACAGCAACCAAAGCCCCCAAACCTGGACTTTTTATGCAGTTGGGGAATACTGTTTGTGACTGGAACAAGGTGAGACTGGAGTATCTATTGAGAGACTGGGGGAAGGAGCAGGCTATGCTTTAGGATCAGTGGCTGTTATCTCCAACTTAGGCACCTTGCTTGAACTGGAGCCAGAGTCTGGGAGGTGTGTAGTTGTCATGTGTCTCAGCAAGAGCACCAGGGCAAGTTTATTCTATGAAGATAATACTGGTTTTCTTTCTTTGAAGCACATTCTTGATTTATTTTATAAGCTTGGTCTACCAAAGAGCCTTCTGGTGGGTGCAGCTTGAGATTTTCCTTCTGCAGAGAAGATTTAATTTAGTGCTTGGAAGGGGCCAATAGTAGCACAAGCACCTAAAGCTTTCAGTGCTGCAGACTCTTCCTGAGTGGCATCTTCCTGTCATAAAATGTTACAAGAACTCTACAGTAGCTAATTTCGTGGTAGCCTCTTTGATGGTAACCCTCCATTTACACAGGAGAAAGAAGAGACTAACAGAAGTAACTGAACCACTCATTTAGAGAACATTTTTAGGACAAAGTTCTTCATTTTTATGTTCTACCCCTGCTTTTGGACCTGGTTTTTGTACTGGCTATGATTTAATCAAAGTGCTATCAACCCCTATCAAAACCCTATCCTATCGTGTGTCCAAGAAGTGCTGCATAGATCTATGCTGGAGTAATCCTGAATTACATTTGAGTAAAACTTTAATTTCCTCCTTGGGCTCCATCCAGCTGCCAAGTCTGGACCTTTTGTTTCTGTGCTTTATGGCAGGTTTTGGCTTTGCAGGTTTTTACATTGCTGCCAAGTTAATTTTAGAACTTTAGTTACCATGACTACTGCTAAGTATTTCTTAGTTCTCTACTTATTTGCTCAGTTTGCTGCTTTTCTTTTCTTTGTGTGTGTCTGAAGTGCATGGAGTAATTATCCTAGCCTGCAGAAGATAAAAAAGGGTGGCATGTGAGAGGTGAGGCTCTTGATCTTCAGGCTGACTCAGCTGCTCTTTTAGAGCAGCTGCAAAGACTTGAAAGCACAGCTTTTGCAGCGCGTGGTCAGGATGAGGATTTACGTCTGGGGAGGAAGGCACTGGTAATGCACTCATTCTGATGCACTGAATGAGACATACTGGCACTGCTTCTAATTCTGCTGACTGCTGCTGTCCTGAGGTTTATCTGTGTCTTGCTGGCTACTTGTATATACTATACAGTTATATATAGTTCCAAGTCTTACACTTAGCTTTACATTCTTGGGAACAATAACCATTGTTTTGCTCAGAGCTCCTAAAGTGCATTATACAGAGAAATCCTGTTTCATTGCTTAGAGCTCAAGTTGTAACTCTAATAGCAATAGTGATGTAAATATATGTGTATATATATATATATATATGCAGCTTATAATTTCTTCATATCAAGGGGTCCTACTGTGTTTATGCAGGCAAGGTCATGACTGTCTTTCCAGTCATCTGAAAGAATAGGTGAAGACAGAACATCCAGTGGTATTTAAGACTTCTGATTGGTATTTGAAACATGTCAACTTATGAGGGAAATGTAGTTCTTGTCAGTATGAAAAAGCTTGGGAGAATGTCCTGAGAATGTGAGAACGTGACTTTTTAGTTTTCAGGTGGGCATAGTCTGGCAAGGAGCCAGGCAGAGGTGGAGAAAATCACCTGCTGGGTAACTTCAAGACCTGGGAATAGATCCACCCTTTGCTCCAGCTTCTTAGATCAAGGGCTGTTCCATGTGCTGTGGTTCTGGTCTATGTGTATTAGGGACACTCGTGATTAGCAGGGAGTTAAACACAGAATAACCTGGTGCCATTTGAAGCCAGGACATCTGTGCAGATACCTGTTGTCTGCCTTTGTCTGTGAAGCCATCACTGTTACAGACATACCTGGAAGAAACTTCATCCTGGTGCTTTCCCAGAAATCTTACAAAGGTGTAATCATACTGTATTCCTCTGGCCAATTCCTGTAGATAAGGTCTCTTCAGTATGTGTAACACCTCCATTAGTGAATCTCTCTTCTGTGCCTGAAACAAAGAAAGCCATAGCAGGGCCAAAACACACTTTGAATGCAGTTGAAAACAAATCCTTTTCTCTGGTGTCTATGGGAACTGTAACGCTGTTCAAGAGGGGTACAGTGGTAACCTAGCATGAGACTTCATGAGGTCAAGGTGCTGTGTTGTCTGAGAGAGATCTTGTTTGTAACACTGAGAAGGGCAATAGGGAAAAAAGATAACTCAGAAAAACATCACCAGAATAAAGAGTATCCTGAGAGTTCAGTGCGCAAAATCTATGTAAGGCTTGTTTTAGTAGCACATAAAATCATCAAGGATGAGTAATTTAGTAAGAGTTTTGGAGGACTTAGCTGGATGCCCTAAGAGCTCCAAACACAGAAAGTAAATAATGTGCAGAGGCTCTGCCTGTCTGCATTTGATTTTTGTTGTCTTTAACCTTCCAAGCTGCAGCTCTGCACTTTAACCAGTTGGAATTTAAATGTGTTTTTACAGTAGCATCTTTGTTGGAGATGGACCGTGACTCATGCTCATTAAGGCTACAGATGTCTGCTCAGATTATGTATTTCAAAAGCTTTTTCTCCAATGAACTGTGAAAAGCCAGGCTTGAGCAGAGGATTGTGAAAGATAAAATAATAGCCTCTCATCCCTATGTCTGGCAGACTTAATGCAGTTACTCTCAGATCTTTTTTTAAACTTTGAGACAGCAAATTTGTTCACAGTCAATAAAATAGACCTCTGAGCACAACCCGCTATGTTTCCTTTATCAGTCTTTTCCTAAATTATTCACAAGGCTTTTTACACTCCAAAAATCTCTAATCTGTGAATTCAGCATTTCTCAGATACTAAGGGTTTAGTAGGCATAAGCTGCATTGATAAACTGTTTATATGTGGCATGACAAAAAATGGATCTTCTTAAGGGGAAAAAAAAGCACAAAATAATAAATACTCCATGAATTTAAATTAAATTTGCTTGCCCACTCTTTTCCATGAATTTGCACTCAGTAGCAGAGCAGACAGAACTTTTTAAACCTACCTGGATAATATGTGCTTCTCCTGGGAGAGGATAACTGAATTACCAAGAAATTCAGTTCAATGACTTCTGTGATGTGTAAACATTTGCTGAAAGTTATTAGAGCAGAGCTAAAGAGTCATGGATTTTGTTTCCTTAAGTAGTCATGCATGTCCAGCTGAGAGTTTGCAGGTGTTCTCTATATCTCACCTTCTCCCATGTGCAAAATGGATAGATTCTTCAGGCAGTCTCAGCTCAGTACCCCTCATTCCCTTCCACACCTCTGAATATTCACCAGGCTCTACAAGAAAACCCAGAATGTTATCAAGGTGTTCTAGGAAGTTACTTATTTCAACATCATCAGGTATAGAGGAAGACAAAGCAAAAATTGATGTAAAAGTCTCCTGCATGCAAGACTGCCTCATAGTTCTGCTGCTTTTGTTTTAGCTGTGCCATACAGCAGTTTTCTTGCCAAAGAGGTACTTTGGAAGACCATTTAAGGGCAGTCCACCTCTCTAGGACTGCAAGCCAAGCAGTGTTGATATGCTCAGATAATGTTACTTTCATCTTTTGCAGGTTTGGATTTACTGACCTTGCTAGAAAAGAGAGGTTAAGTAAAAGCTGGTCTTTCATGGAATAAATTATATCACAGCCAAAGTGAAATGCCACTGGACTTCACTTGTGAGCATGGTTTGCTAAGAGACCTTAAGATTATGTCTTCTTGGCCCAGGAAACCCACCTATAAGGCAAGAATAAGGTTGTTATTGTGGTGAAAGAAGACTTAGTTTCAAAGATAGCTGAATCTTTCTCGTTAGAACTCCATCTCAGATACAGTCTGTTCCTGGACAGGTGTAAAGACTATGTATGTGTAAGGAGCTGGATTCTTTGTGTGGGGGGATGTCTCCGTACAAATCCTCAACACTGCCTGGGGTGCAAGAAAGAGCACTTGACGAATGAACCAGATTCTCTCCTCTGCACAGGATATATCTATACTCCTCTGTGCTGCTTCATGTTAGAGACATGTGGGCTAGAATTAGCTGAGTTGATGGAGATGCTGATTCCAATCCCAAATACAGTATTGCTGTGTTGGCCAGTTCAAAGGTTGCACCAGACAGCACTGTTCAAAACAGCACCCTAATGGCTCTGCTTGTGGTTCAGAGACCTCTACACAGATCTGTAGGCATGCCCTTAGATTGCTCTGGGTTTCAGAGAGGCAGTGAACTAAATGGGAATACAAGAAACAGATCTAAACACCTGAAAAGGAATAGAGTTACTGGTAAATAAAGGATGTTTCATTAGCCACAGTAATCCCAGATCCCCAAAACAGCATGTTAACTGCAAAGTTATCCCAAATCGCTGCAAAATATGTCTATGGTTGTTGTATGAAAACAACAGGTAAGAGATGTTTTGTTTCACACTGTCCTAAAGCTGGTCATCAGATCCCATCTGACTTTTGACAAAGTAGTTTTGCTTCAGCAGTCTTGTTAACCTGTTTGGATTTATAGAACTGGTTCTTGTAGGACCTAGAAGATGCTATCCTGAACAGGTGGATAACTTCAAAAGTTTGGGAAAAAAAGTTGATGGATACTTCACTTCTAATTTTTCTTCCCTTTTAGTAGGATGGAGATTATACAGAGAATAATTCTGCTGCTGCAGAATGACCCCATGGTAACTAATTAGGTCTTAGCAGGTCTGCAGAGGCATCTTGTTTTCAGGCTTATGCCAATGCACTGTAACCAGTGAGCCAAGCTGAACGAGAGTCTTGTGGTATTTTACTGGGATGTCATAATAGATTTACCTTCCTTGCACTTGCTTCAGGTAGTAGTGTTCATCTGTGGGTCAGTCTGTGCAAATAAATGTCTTGATGTTTGCATAAAAATGATCTGCTTGTCATTATATTCCCTGCACTGGCCCTTGTCTGTGATACATGACATGAATTCATTTCTCAGCTGTTGAATTTAGGGAGTGTATTAAAGGAGCCAGAGTAATATGTGATGAGCTGTAATTAAAATTACTAATGCATGTCAGTTCCTTCCCTTCCTTCTGTTTTCATTTACATTCCTCATGCAGACTTGGTTCACTTTGCTGAGTGAGCCAGAGACCCAGTGTTGACTGGAAACTGATTTCTGCTTTCTCTAGCACAGTTGCATGGGGAAATAAAGTTAGCAAAGATCCTCCCTGAGGTGTTACACTAAGCATCAGGAAAAGTCTGTGGCTTGTGGCTGGCCTGCAAAGCTCTGCTCTGTGGTTGTAGTGGCATCATCAGTAGAACAGCTCTATATGAATGGTATTTTTCATGGTAGCAGGACCAATAATTACAGAATGGTTTGGGTTAAATGGACCATAAAGACCATCTTGTTCCACTCCCCTGCTGTGATCAGGGACACCTCGAAGCCCCATCCAGCTTGGCCTTAAACACTTCCAGGTATGGGGCATCCACGGCTTCTCTGGGCAACCTGTTCCAGTGCCTCACTATTCTCATAGTGAAGAAACCATGTTTTCTTTGTTCTGATAGAGTCTTTTTTTTCCATCTCGTCTCTTCTTATGAAAGTATCGATGCTTTAAAATGGAGATGTTTAAAGGATTAGCTGTTTTATGTTGTATTATCTTAGTAACAAATGCAGAGGCTATTTTTAGTGGTGCTGGAAATTGTAGTTTGGTGCTTGACCATGCAAGTGAGCTACCAAAATCAAATATTGAGAGAAGATACTAAAGCATCTTGATGAAAATAATGGGTGCTTGAGTAAAGCTCTTCCATCATGCTGGGCAGAGTCAGTGTATATTTCATTATCTGTTGTTAGAGAAATATGTTAGTGGCTGTGTTGCGATTCTGAATGACTAAAAAGCAGTTTTGGTTGATAGGGAAAAGAAAGGAAAATCATATGCCAAGGCTTACTGTACCAGCCTTCTGCAGTAGGAAATTAAGAATTTGGATGGATCATGCTCTTGTAATTGTGTGGCTTTGGGGTTCTGTTGGTTTGGTTTGGTTTGGTTTTTACTCAGCCTCATATTTTTCTTGAGGTAGATGAATGTCGGAATAGCCTGTTTGAGGCTATAAGGAATTACAGACTGCACAGAAAGATAAATTCCTGCCCAAAAAATATTGCTTAATGGCTGCATGACCTTGTGGACATGGGGTTTAAATTATGTCAGGGGAATGTAAAGTAAAAAAAATAAAAGTATTGGGGCCTTCTACATCTCTGATTCTAGTGAGCTTTGCCAGGTGCAGCTGAGGTATTGTGGTTATGGCTTGGAACTGGGTGTCTCACCTCTGGAAACAAAAGTTATGACTGATAGGTAGGGGTGGGGGAGATAATCCCATGATAATGCTCATGCTTCCTACTATGGTGTGTATTTTCCTTTCTCAGCTTGTCTCTCCCTAGTAGTTTAAGTGCTGGCACTACTGCGGATGAGGATGGACTGAGGGATACTCTGCCAATCTCCAATTTGCATGCATGTGCTTTTAATAAGCTCATTTTTCACAATCTGAAGGAAAAAGGAAAACCTTCTTTTGTCACAGTGTGTTCGCAGAAAACACAGCAAAAGCAGTTTTATATCGAAACCAATCTCAGGCTTCCTATTTCCTTTTGTCTTGCAGAGGCAGGGAGCGGCCAAGATTACGTGACCTCTGAAAATCAGCTGCTTTACTACCCAAGTATTACCTACGCCATCATTGGCAGCTCTGTCATCTTTGTGCTCGTGGTGGCCTTTCTGGCCTTGGTGCTGCACCACCAGCGCAAGCGCAATAACCTGATGACGCTGCCGGTGCATCGCCTGCAGCACCCCGTGCTGCTGTCCCGCCTGGTGGTCCTTGACCACCCGCACCACTGCAGCGTCACCTACAACGTCAACAACGGCATCCAGTACCTGGCCAGCCAGCCCTACCACAGGCCAGTGGACCTGGACTCCCCCCCGTCCTATTCAGAGGCTGTGCTCGACCAAAGGTACGTACAGGAGCTGGCTCTGGGCTCAGCAAAGCGTCACTCTGCTGGTTGCAGCTCTGGTAACCTGTGCTGCCGCTCCCCACTTACTGCTGCTTTTGACAGAAGTCCAGTGTCGCACTTCCGTTGCCTGCACGGGGTCAAATTTCAGTAAATCTGTGCTCCTTCTGCATATGAAAAATTCATGGTCCTCAGGTCCCTTTACTGTTACTGGTATTAAAGGGATTTGAGGCAAACTCAAGTTATGTTCTCCTAGCATGTGTTGGCAGTAAGATTTTGAGAATGGCAGGAGAATGTATCGCTTGTCTAGTAATGATATCCTGTGCCAGTCTGGACTCAAAATGTGAAAACTGAATTTGGAGTTTCACTAAAAAAACCCAGCTAAGTTGTAGGTCATAGCACTGAAAAAACATTACAATAAGTATATAAAGGTGAGAGAGTTCTTCAATTCTTGTATAAAGAAATTGTATCATTCTTCTGCTCTGCACTGCTTCACCTTGTACCAAGAGAATAAAAGAACAGAACTCTGGAATGGAAAGAACTCTTCTTAATTTAAATAGCTGAAAGTGCTTTGAAGTTTGGTGTAGGTGTGGCTTGTTCATGACGCTCTTGTAATTATGTAGTTATCAAACTGGTTTTATTTGTAGATAATTAATCTTCATTTTAACCTCTGTCTGTAAAGTGTTTTCAAACAAAACCAGTCATCCCTTCTACATAAAAAGGATATGGTACAAACTTCAACAATTCAGATTGTTCCCTATCGCCCTCTTGGTATTTTTAGTACAAACTGTGGGATTTAAGAATAATAGTAAATTCCTATTCTCTGCTGCTTTTGGCTGCAGATCCCTTGTCTTAATGTTGACTTTCATAATAAAGATATCTTTTCATTATTGAGGACAGCTAAATGAGCAGGTGTCTAGATTGTAATCACATCTCACCTGAGCTGATAAAACCATCAGGAATTCCAGAACTAATTGCTCTCAGGGCCTATTATCAATCTGCTCAACCCTTCAGTGCCTTTACTTGCTTGCTATCAGAACCACAGGACAGTTTTCCTGAATGCAGTACTCATCTCGCCTGTGCTTCCTTAACAGGTGCTCTGCATGTGATCTCACAACAGCCAAAGTGATTTGTCAATGTGGAGAATTCAGTTTGTTATTTATTTGTAGACTGTAAGCCATTAATCTCTGTCACTTAGTGGAGGTTTCTTTGGAGCTTTCCTTTGTTCACTTCATCATCTATAGGTGTAAATTCACTCCTTAATGCAATTTCTTTTAAAGTGTTTTCTCTGATGTAAATGTTAAACAGAAGAGGTTTTTACCTCTTCCACAGCTGTCTTTGAACCAGCTTTGCTGGAAGTCCATAGCCATCTGAGTCAGCATTGTTGAACTGGATTGTTGAACAGGTTGTAATTACTATGTTGCACCTTGGCCAGAAACCTTCTCAGTGGTGGTGTGGATATTTTGAAATTACCTGAATAATGTGAGCAGGTCTGAGATCTCTTGATATGTGTCATAATTGAAAAGCTAAGAAGTACTGTTTGATTCTTTTCATCTTTGGAATACTATGTACTATCTTCTGTCTCACTGTTTTCAGTAACTTCTTACTCTGTTGTGTGTCTTACAGCAGACCACCTTGGTTTGACCTTCCTCCACCACCTTATTGTTCCGAATCTGAATGCCCCAATCAGCCAGACCTTCCTCCTTACCGCTCTCGGGCGGGAAGCTTGGCCAGCACAGACACCCCCATGGCAGAAGGTCCTGTGGGCACATCTGACAGCTGGGTGAGAGATGTCCATGGCAGCATGGATGGGCACAGAACGCTTCTGGAGAGGACAGTAGGTCAGGGTGATCCTCTGGTCAGCCACATTGCTGAAAGAGAAGTGTAACTGCTCCAGTAGTTGGGATGGCAGTAAGGCCACTGTGTCTGTGTAGGTTAATCTGCCTGAATGATGACTTGGTTTGAATTCACACTGAGTTAATATTTGAATTCAGCATTTTGGGCTCAGCAAAGGCAGAGCAGGGAGGGCTAAACCTGGAGTCTCATCAGCTCTCCACAGTATTTCTGTGAGCAAGTTCTGGTTCAGACAAGCAAGAGAAACATCAGTGCTTTGTCAAAAGAACTGATGCAATGTATTTATTGGACTGCTTACTGTATATGAATGTATATATATGTGTGTATAATATTTACAGAAGTTGTACACAAGAACTCTGCCAGAAGGACTCTTTTGTTTTCAGAGTGCCTTCCATCCTGTCGACGTGGGAGCTGTTTCTTCTTACTGTCTGGTGCCAAGTGGTGGTCACTGAAGCACAGGAGAAGCAGTCATTCTGATTGGAGGTCTGGTGCCCATTGCCAGCCACCTGGCAGTGCCCACATTGCAGAAAAGCTCCTACTTGACCCATCTCTGCGTGGCCTGGAACATTCTCACTGCAAAGGAATTTTAAGGTCGTGAGGATGCAACAACTCTAAATAAGCAAGGGGTTTTTTCCCGGATGCCAGAATCTAGGCCAAATTTGCATGGGTTGTCTCAGCAACACTACAAAGGTTGACTTATCTGTCAAATGCCAAAGCTGAGCACAGAGGCACTGAAGCTTCCTAAAACAACAGAGCAAGACTTCTTTTCCTGTGTGGCAAAAGATTACTCCATGTGTTCCCTCTTAAAAAAACCCCCACAACTAAACAGAACAAAACCCCAAATTGTTCCAGCAAAATCTTCAACATCAAAACTGGTGTGAGGCAAACACCCAGCACAGAAAGCTTTAATGTCAATGACTAGTTTGTTATATTTGTAAAATCCCTGATTTTACATGCAGTGAAAGGTGTTGGGCTTGCCATCCCATCTACAGCATGTATGTGTGCATGCATGGATACACATGTGTAATACTGTGTAGGTATGTACGTAGTGTATCACTTGGGTTTAGTTCTACTGCACCACAAGAACTCTAAACTGTCAAAGTTTTGTTTTTGATGAACTCATTGGTTTTTACAGAGTTTGCATTATTCACATTCATTTGGTTGAAATTCTAACTTCTGCAGAAAACCAGAATTATTTGTTTGTTCTGTCCTAAGTCTTGTAATGGTCTCCTGTCAGATATGTTTCAGTGCACCTTGTTGAATCACCCATGTGAAAGCCCCTCTGAGGTAAAGGTATTCAGAGTGGCAAGAGGGAAGAAGCTGTGAATTTAAATGCTACTGCAGTGCTATACTTGTGCTCAGTATACAGAAAACAGTGCAGTGTCTTCCTCTTGTCTGGGGGGAAATTTGCCTTGAAAAATTATTTATATTTGTCTGTCCCACATTTCCCACTCTTTCTATGTAAAAGAATGGTGTCATTAAACAGACCTTACTGTTTAAAGGAAGTGAAGGAAGCTGACTGCTCACACTACCTGCTTTTTCCCTCCCCATCTTTGCAAGGTAGATTCTTTTGCCCAAAGGTTACATGCTCAGAACCCAGGAATTTGGAGCGTAGGTAAGGGAACAACTCAAGTTTGATCTCGGTTCTCATAAATACACTGAATTTTTAGTGAGCGGGGGGGAGTGGGGTTGTTCTTTTTTCATTTCCAGCTCTGAAGTCTATTGCCACAATATGCAAGAGGCAGGGACCAGACAGATTTACACACACAGGTCATTCCAGGACTGAGGACATGGTGGGGAGTCCTGAAGAATTCTAATGCTGGGCTGACTTTGGAAGCAGATTAAGGGCAGCTTTCATTACAGGCTTAGGCAGCCTGTGGTGAAGTGCACTGGTGAAGATGCTCCTAGGTCCTTGCAAAGTAATGTACAAGAGTGGGTCAGATTTCATCCTTGCTGAGAAAGAACTCAAGCAATGTAATTATGCTGTTCTGCACAAAGCAGTGTTTAGCTTTATTACTGACTGACCAAGGTCATAGGCAGACTGTTGTCCTTGCACAGAGCAGACAGTTATTCTTTATTTTACAGGTAGATCAAACTCAGGTGCTGAATGAGTTAACAGTACAGGTGGGTGCAGGGACATTTCCTGTGATCACTGGACCCTGCTGTCCCTCTTGCCTTTCATTTATGTTCTACTTGGCCTCTCTAAGAGAGCTATGTTATGCTGTATCAGAATTAACCTTAATGGTTTTCTGTTGCAGTTTTAGAAATTTTATATTGGTCTTGAAAAAATAGCATTGAAGAGTTGCAGTAGTTTCATTGTAATTAGGTATCTTTTAAAGTTGCCTAAAGCTGTATTAGTGAAACTAAATCATTGTGTCCAGTATCCCTCAAACAAGCCTTCCTCAGGAGATTGTATTTCCCTATGTGTATTCTAAGACACAAGAGGGTGTGCAGCCCAAATACTGGGTGCTTATGGCATCTGAAAAACATTGCCTTGCATTACTAAGAAGTAGGAAAAGAGTGAATATAGCCTGTTTCTCCTGTGCTCTGTGTCAGTCACTGTCATATATGTACATATATATATATATATATTAAAAAAAATACTCTTTCAGGATGTATATATTAATGTAACTTTTGCATTAAGATAATCCATTTGGATGTTACAAAAAAAAAAAGGAAAAAACATTCTTAATGGTGTGATGTTTTCCCTTCCAGCTAAGGGTGTATTTATCTTTGTATAGGAATCTTCTAGTTTTTGAGAACACAACTTAAAAGGAGATTGTGCCTTTCTGTTTGAATGTTGATTGGAAAAACTGTTACCTGCTTTTCTGGGTGTTGTTACATATCATTATCTAGAGATCCAAAAAGAGCAACAAATCTTGTCTTCCTCTACATTGTTATTAGTGGGGATCACTGAACTTTGAGAACTACAGCAGTTCAGTATCTTGTTCCAAAAAGGCATGCTAAAACTTGGGGTGGCTTGTCTTACTCCAGTTTTCTGGTTTGTAGAACAGATTTGCTAGGCTGGTTTATTTGGAACTTACAACACAGAAATTGTTTATGATGTGTCACTTCTAGTGTGTTAATACAGCATTATGCTGCATTATTCAGTGGAATCTTTGGGAAATGTGCTGATGAAATTAATATTTCATTGAAAATCCTGCAGCTTGTAAGGCTGAAGTTCATCCAATACCACGTTGGTAGGGTTTCCTTTTGGTAGCAGGTGGAATTGGAATTGCTCATCCTGTTGTTTGAAGTTGTTCTTAACCTTTTAGTTTGATGTTAGGCATCCAAGAGCTTGCCTTTCTACTTCATATTTAAACAAATGGATGTTATTTCAAAGACTCATTCTTACAAAAGTAAAATTAATTAAAGTTTTCTTCCAGAGCCAAATTCTGTTTCCACATCTGTACTGAATGGTGACCACTGTATTGAGTAGTTCTCAGTGCAGCTATTAATATATTTGAACAAAAGAGTTTGAAGAAATGACTACTTGAGGTAATGAAGGCATGTTGGAAAGAAGGTCATTTAAAAATAAACAAATAAATAAAATTCAGGAACTTTGGGTGTCTTTAACCTCTGCTGAAATCAGAGTGCTGTATATTTAAAATTAAGCCATTAGTGATTCTGCTTGATAGTAATGTGAAGTTCCTTGTAAGGCAAATTACCATTTACCTCTCTGGTACTGGAAATGGAAAACTTGCAGTAATGCTTTAAAAGGAGAGCCTGTGAATAATATTCTTGGCTCTTGTCTGCAGTGACAAACACAACAACACTGACTGCATTGCAATTTTTAAACTCTGCATTCCTTCTTCCTCTACTTATAAGCCAAATCAGTTTTATTTACACCACTTCACTTTGATACAGCTAAAAGGGCCCTTGTGATAGATTTAGCAACGGAGTGGAGGAAAGAGATGACTCTCACTTTAATTAATGCTGCAGCTTGTTAATCTTGGGCTCTTTACTTCTAGACATCTTAGCAAAGACAAATGGTTTTAGTAGATAAGAAAAACTATTAACAATGAAAAGGATAGAGGGACACTGATTCTGGCTTTTAATGAATATTTAAAATAGTATAAATGAAGAAAAAATGTAATGCTGTATTTTTAATGTGGTGATCAAATGACAAGTTCTGTTTTTAACTGTTGCTTCTTGGAAGCTACTTTGCATATAATGCCTGGAACTAAAATGGTAAGACAAGGGCTTTTCTTGCAGTTCTTACTAGACCTGCAATATTTTTTTATTATCACAAGGTTATATCACATCCATGGACTAAAATATGGACTGCAGGAAGAATTTCAATACTGTGCTGAGTTATCCCAGTACAAGACTGTGGCCTTCTTTTCTTTTTTTCTTTTTTTTTTTTTTTTTTTTTTTTTGTTGGTTTTTTTTTTTTTTGTTTTGTTGTTGTTTTGTTTTGTTTGTNTTTGGTTTTTTGTTTTTGGTTTTTTGGTTTTGTTTTTGTCTGATTTGAGGAGTTTTGTCAACTTGAAATGGAAAAGTTACTTAAATGCTTTAAGGGAGGTTGTATGTTGAAAGCCAACCTTGTCTTAAAATTTTGTAAACTGGAAATCTTCAAAAATGTACTCTGTATTCCTGAATAAAATTGGTGTTTTAATACTGTTCACAAGTGAGCATGTTCCCTGTCTCATAAAAGCTCAGTTGTAGTTTTATAAGCTCCTATATGAGGCTTCTTACAACTCCTTTTGCATTCCATGTTAAGTTTTGTTAACTCTTTGTGGGTTTTAAATATATTTTTAAAACAAAGTGATACTGGAAACTCACAAATACCCATGTATAAAATTGGATTGATCCATATATCTCCATATTGATTCAAATGAAAACTGCTTAGTTTCTGTCTGCTTTGTTGCAAAGCTGTAGAGGCTGCAGCAGAGGTTGGAGCTCTGTGCTGGCTGCTGTATATGGATTTACCAACAGCTAAAGGGCCCTCAGCATTAGCCTCTACCTCCCCCTCCCTGCCTGCCTCTTCCCCAGCACTCACGTTCCCAGCACAATGTCCCTGTTCATCTCCAGGTCTGTGATCCACGTGCCGGGTGCCTGAGCCGGCTTCAAGCGGAGATGCTCCATGGGGGCAGCGTGTCTGGCAGTGGTCCCGAGTCAGGACTCTGCCCCCAACAGATGCCTCATGCAGGCACCACCACTATCAGGGCAACCATCCAGCCCCACAAAGTCCAGACCCACTTCTTGTCTAAGTCTTGTCACTCAAAGGATTACTGCAAGAAGTACCCCGATGTTACAAAGTTATTTTCCCAGACTAAGGAGAACTTACTAAAATATTATGTCTAAATAGTTGAATCTCTGTAAGTATACAGAGGTTGACATACTTCACTTGCTACTTTCACAAAGGCATGCCAGTTTTATTGTTATCCTCATTAATTAAGTCACATGCCCTCACTCACATTCTCAGATGGAAATCTTTGGTGCTGGCAAACAGCCCCAAAATAGCTGTGGATCCAGAATTCACACCAGCAGCACAAGGGAGACAGAGCTGTTGAGGCTGCCACAATGGGCTCTCTGCAGGGGAGGGAATACTGGGGTCTCAGAGTTGGCTCATGCAGTCACATCCCAGCAAGAGCTGTGCTTGAGAAATGTTGATAATAAATACCATACTCTCCAGCTAAGCTTCCTAATTAAGCTTTTTTATTTTCTCTGCTTTGATTTGTTTAAAGATTCTAATTTTTACACCTTAAAAATTAAATAGGCAGCAGTGATTTCTGAGTGCAACATATTTTCTTGCTGGTTTGCAAGTGGCCTGTTAATCAGTCAGCCTCAGTTATCTGTTGGAGAGAGAAGTAAGCTGCTTTTCACTGTCTGGGGAGCTGTAGTCCAAAAAGATGTGCTGTTATTAATTGAAGCAAAGACACCTTCATGTGGAAATTCACAGCTCTTCTTTGCTTTTCAAAGCAAAGTTGAGGGTATGTATATTGCTTAAAGCACTTTTGAAAAAGTACTGGATTGATCTCTCTAGGGAATTAACTTTTCTGTTTATCTGACAAACATACTGAATAGATAAATTGAAACATGATTCTCTGCTTCCCAAAATCCCAATAGTATTCCTTACAGCTTTATTGTGGGGACCACTGGAGAAGAAGAGGTAGAGCAGTTTGGAGGCTGATCTGACCCTTAGCATTTCTGTGGGAATGGATGCAAAGTGTTTCAGTAGGTGCACTTGCTTTGATGCTGGAAGCCGTGGAGAAGACACCCATTCACTGAGAATTGATTTGGGATCATCACTTCCTATAGGCTTCCCAACAGCCACTCTACAGGTGGCTTTTTCTTTTCTTCCTAGACTTGTCTTACCTGAGGTTAATTCTGTCACTTACCCTGAGGTAAAACCTTTCATCTCTCATTATTTGATACCACAACCTGTAACTCCTTCACATTTAAACCACTGTCATTTTTCAGCACAAAAGTACAATAACCTTCACCTGTGTAGGAGCAAGGGGAATAACAGCTTGGCTTCACCCGAACCTCTCACTTCTCCAGGAGCACCCTGGCAGCATCAATTTGACTGAATGAATCTGAGTCTCTTACATTTATTTGGAACACCTGTTATTTCCTTGACAGATGCGAGTCCTGTTGTGGCACAGTGATGAAGAAGCACGATGCTGTGTTTGACAGAGTAGATTTTTCTTCTCATTTGTTTGTGACAGAGTTATTTTAGAAAATGCTCCAAATGCTTCTCGCCCAACGCTACATCTAAAGCAGCACTATCTCACAGAGGTGTGGGGTAAGGGGAGGGACAGTAAGGTTGGCTGTTTAATGTATATCTTTAACTGCTTTGGAGATTTCTTACATGTTCCAGCTCTTGTATCTGAATAAGATTTAAGTGCTGCACAATGAGTGAATTTGCAGACTAAGGAAGTATGGTTGATACTTGGCTGCTCTTTTGCTAATTTCTGTTTACTCAAATATGATGCATAGTCCAGAGCAAAAGTTCTCCATGCATCTGTTGCTGTATTTATTGTTCTCCCTTGGCAGTCTGTGCAGAGCACAGGAGTTAGCAGAACCAATGAATTACCTGAAGTGGATTTGGAGAGTGCTTTACTTCAGAAATAAAAGAGCTGGCTTACATATCCACTTGCAAGGTGTCATGTTAGATAGGCTGGTTAAGACATGAATTACATAAAATAAAATCATACCTGAGCTTCTACAGGGGAAAAAAAAAAAGCAGCAAACCCGTGAATCTGAGACATGCAGCAGATCTTCATCAGCAAGGCCAGTCTAGGAGCTGGCTGCAGGTCAGGGTTAGAAATTCCTGCACTGTGACCCTGAGTAGAGCTGCAAATGCAGCACTCACAGGAGAAAGAAGTGGTTGTTTCAGGTTTGGTAGCATGAGTTTGTCTGATAGCAGAAATATGTGAAAATCATTCTAGACCAATTGTCAGCTTCCTTCAGGAAACTACATGGAAATCGTTTGGCTGCTTTGTTTAAGTCATGTTTCTCAAGCAACTAATCACTGTCTCTTCCTTTTTATCCATTGCAGGGATGGGAGGAAGATTTGCAGTTTTTTACATAGGGACACCTGATGCAGGGAGAGACATCAAAGTGAGTTTCAGGAATAACAGAACCTGCATCTTCCAAGATCCAGCTTCCTGACCACTGCATAGTGTTGTCTTACCCATGTATTTGAAATATTTTAAATCTGTTCCATTTAACAAAAGATTTTTTGCAGATTTAAGGAGAAAAAAAAAAAATAGGTAAGTCTGGACATGCAGGTAACTATTTCTTCTTTTTCTTTTTGCAAAAAGTTCTTGCAGTGATGAAAAAAAACATGAACAAATGTTTGAATTCCTTATCTTCTTCTTCTTCTTCTATCTTCTAGATATTTGTTAGCCCTATTATTTCTGCAGACTCATGGAAACAGTTAGTCTGTATAGCTCTTCACATGGTGGAGGATTTTGCTCTAGAATAAGATTCCAGGCTGGGTCTTAACCTAGAGTAGGTATTTCTGTAGGTTTCCACAAAAGAAGGTTGTAGCTTACGAATATGTGGACACCAGAAGGGAGCTGGGGGTGTGTACTGGAAATGGGTTGCTGTAAAAAATACTGGTTTAAAGAGGCTCACTGGAATTACCCTGTGTGGAGGGGAGGGCCACAGGTTACTACAGGCCCTGGAGGAACACTTTGTCAGGTGGCTGGCACCAACATTTTCTGCTCAGTAGAACTGGGGAAAGAAGGAGGTGGGAGGGAGAAATGTCATTTTGACCCTGAGTTTATAGGTAGCCCAAAGTGATACAAAGAACTACAGAGAGAATAGTGTGACCTTGCTGCCTTTCATGCTGGCATTTGAAAAATTAGCTCAAGATAGTGCTTTGAAGGGTAATATTATTTAAAAAAATAAAATAAGTCCCCACTTTTCTTGATATCAAGAACAATATGGCTAACGTGGGCGAGAGGGTGATTCAAAATTATTTTTGGATGGCTTTTTTTTTTCTTCCTTTGAAAATTTAGGTGAAGTTAATTATGGAATGGCAGCAGCATCCTAACTAAAGTGAGTGCTTTCATCTCACCTCCTGCTTTTAAAATAGCTGCGTTCTTATCTCTGCTTTGAGGGAGGGGATGTGGGGGGAGAGCACCCTGGTGCTCTTACAGCCTAACAGTCACCAGATGAATGAAATGCCTTAGAAGACCTGAGGCCATTAAAGCCTGCCAGCAAAGATATTAAGAGCCTGCCAATGTGCTGATAGCATGTTTTGTGTTAATCTGATGAAGTAAGCAGAGGAGCTGTTCCCAGCGCAGGCCAGGTGCAGCGTAGGGAAGCCCTTGCTGTGCTCAGCGAGATGGGCTTTGAACTGCCCTGGGCTGTAAGGGGAAGGTGGGCTGTGACAGCAAGACTGATGACCAAGTGCAGAACCCTAAGAGGATGAGGCTCTGGCTGAGGAGGAAAAGGCAGACAGGGAGTTGGAGTGCTAATAGCATTGCTGTCAGCTAATCCCATCAGGACAGCCCCTGCTCTTGGTGTTTTCCCTGGGGGTGTGTGTATACCAAGTGCATGGTGAAATCCCAGGTCAGGTGAGAGCTGAAGGTAATACCTCTGAGTCAGGGTGAGCCTCCCTGCTGCTGGGTAATGAGCCTTATAACCCTGCTGTAAGCAGAGGTTGATCCTGCTGCACGGTGGGCTGGTAGCACCAGCAGCTCCGGGGCTGATCATTACCTTGCAGTGCACTGGACGAGCCTGCACAGGCACACCCGAGGGTTTCACATTCCTTTGAAGAAACAGGCGCTTAGTTCAGTGGATGCAGTCTGATCTGGCATTCTGCTATCACCTGTGGCCAATGGTTCCAGGATCGATGTGAGGAGAGGTCTTGGATTGCTAGATATGCTCAAGGCAGGGCTTAGGACTTCAGCCTTCTTGCAGTGACTGAGGACAGTAGCTGAACCTCTGTGGCAGCCCCAGGACCAAGTCTGTCTGTAAGCCCTTAAACCACATTGTGGGATCCAAGTATCTCCCTAAACAGAAGCAGCACAGATCATTTTTACCAAATGGACTGGGGCAGATCTGAAGGCAGAGGGGAGGAAATGAAGGGGAAGGGGATGTAAGAACATGAGCTGTCACCTGGAAACAGGCTTGTGCTGTATTCTTTGGTGAGTGTCTGACTTCCCACCGTCGGTCACCTATGAAGGATCCCTGAGGCCATGGGGAGGTTTTCCCTCATCACTATCAACTGTTAGAAAAATGCCAGAGAATCTGTCTGCCCTTATCTCTGTTCAGTCTGAGAGTTATATTAAGATGCCCTGAAGAATTCTGGATTTTATTTGTGCCTGTGGTTAGATCTCTTCTGTCAGCTTGCTATTACTTGTCCCTTTGGTGAAGGTCTGGTGCTCCTGTGCATGCTCTGTCTGAAGACTGCCTTATGCCCTTGCTTTCTCCTGGGCTTACATGTCTGCTTTACAGTGCCCTGCTGATGAAATGTATGTCATTCAAGGAATTAAAGTCATCTCTGAGCTTTTACGGGATATTTTCACAGCCCAACTTTGCCTGATATCCAATCTAAACCTCCCCTGGCACAACTTGAGGCTATTTCCTCTCATCCTGTCACTTGTTAGCTGGGAGAAAAGGCCAAACCCCAGCTCCAGCTACAACCTCCTTTCAGGCAGTTGTAGAGAGTGACAAGGTCTCCCATGATCCTCCTTTTCTCCAGGCTAAACACCCCCAGCTTCCTCAGCTGCTCCTCACAGGACTTGTGCTCCAGACCCTTCTCCATTGCCCTTCTCTGGACACTGCAACTCCTCAGTGTCTTTCCTGTAGGGAGGGGCCCAGAACTGGACACAGCACTTGAGGTTTGGCCTCACCAGTGTCCAGTACAGGGGGACAAACACTGCCCTGGTCCAGCTGGCTGCACCATTGCTGAAACTGTTCTGATAATTTTGTCTCAAAGCTTGCCAGCATGGAGAAGGTCTGGCTGCACTCTTGTGGCTTGACCAACTGCTTGGGTCTCTGCTCACTGTCTTCAGGCAGCCAGTGGGAAGAAGCAACTCGGCATCCCTCTTCTGAAGTGGCAGGTTGGGAAAGCCTCTCCCTAGCAGCACACTGGTGATGGCTTGGTAACTCCAGACATGCCTGGCATCTGAGGCACCACTCATCCTAATGCAGCCATATTTTCAGCCAGCAGCCCGTGCAAGGGTAAGTGTGCTTCTCTGTAAGCAGGACTCTGCATTCAGACAGATGAGCAGTGCATTAGTTATGATGTGTTTGTGTTTTTTTGTTTTTTTCCATCGGGAAATTAATAGCTTTGGCTGTAGTGTGGTGAGTCTAGGAGTCACAGCTTAAGGAAGAACCTTTCAAAACCAGGTTCTAAACCAATAAAACATCTCAGATGGTTACTGTGAGTTAATGACTCAGTGAATAAACAAATCACTGTGTGACCCTTCATGTTCTGCCTGATCTTCCTTTTCCCCCTGCAGCCTACCTGCATCACCCAAAAATCACACACAAGGCAACATAATAAAATGCAATGCAATAGTCTCCTTTTCCTTCTCTGGCAGGGCTTGTTTTTCATCCTGTGCTACAGAACAAGGCGGGCATGAAGACATGAAGCTGAATTTGTTGCACCCCCTCTGGTTCTGTAAGAAATTACTCAGATTTTTTTCCAAGATCAATGAGTTGCCATCATGTCCCAACAAGCCTGCACTGCCTGGCAGAGCCATGAAAAATGATCCTTTGTCTCTCACGTGGTACTGGCACTGCGGGTGACAAACGCTTCCCTCTTTATGCCTGCTTACGTTTCAGCTTTGTGAATTTTTCTAGATAAGCTGTGTGGCAGCCGTCAAATTAATCAAACATGCTGCTGGCCCATGAACTGCAGGCCTAGAGCACTCTTGGTTGGGTTTGACCCCACTGAAAGCAGGGTAAAAGGAGCTGGTGGTCCTGGGGGGACTGGGATTGTGTCCAGTAACACCACATCTCTTTGTGGAGAGCTGTACACTCAGATAAATAAATGGACCTGTGGAGTATTAGCCTGATTATTTAGCAACCTCTCCTTGAACTGTGTGAAGCATGTAGTCTTTAAGTCTGCAAGTAAAGCAGTGATTCTCAGTTAAGGTAAAAGAAAAGGGGAAAGTATCAGGAAATTGGCACTGGGTTGCTTTTAGACAAGCTTCTGGAAAATGCCAAGGAGCAGCACTTTATCAATTTCTAGTTGAAGAATATTAGTTCCAAGCTTTTAATTCTGAAATGTTGGATGTGTGGAAACACACCCCACCCCCCAAATGAGACTGCTAATGAAACAAACAGATGGTGATTTGAATAGAGTAAAAGGACATCATAAAGATGTGCTTTGAAACAGCCAGACAGAGCAAATTACACAGGAGACTGTGGAAAAGAAAGTGGTGGAAAACTGAGAGCAAACCACCACAGTATTCATATAGTTCACCAAATGGCCCAGCATGCAAATGGAAAGCTGTTTAATTATCTTCCATAATCTGATATTAAAAAAACATTTTCTATGCTGAAATTGTTGGGCTGATAGTTAAGGATTTTTAGTCTTGATCTAGCACAGAGGCCAGTCGCATGCATCTGCCTGTGTCTGTGCACTGCTGTCTCCAGGGCTGTGCATGTCAGCAATAACATTTGTTTGCTTTCTATTTTAAGCAATGCCTGGGAGAAAACTATAACTTTTTTTGTTTGCCTCTCTCCCAAACTAATGCAATTTGAAATGCTGTGCCAAGGAGTCTGGAAGGCCTGAGGCAAAAGTTGAAACTGTGACCTTAGGAATATTAAACTGTATCGTGGCAAGCTGAGCATCCCTCAGTCAGGGAAGGGGCTGGGGAAGATGGCCCTTGGGCTGGTTGCTTCATCACTCCCCTTTCTGCTCCCTCTGCCCTGTGTCTGGACTCCTTGTGCTGCATGACAGCACTGGCTGAGGCTGCTCGCTGGCCTTTCTGTGGTACTTTCTCTCTGGGAATTGCTGACTGCTTTGCAAACACTATGACTTAGGCTTTATAAGCTGCTGTGAGGAAAGGGAATGGCAAAACCAAATAATTTACTTATGTCAAGTTCAAAGTAAAAATAGATACTGAAATCTGCCCCAAGACTGCAGGCTGAGGAAAAACCCTCAACTGATTTTATTTCTCCTCTTCCCAAAGGCTTCTGCTGCTGGAGCAATGCAGTGTCTCCCTTTTACTCCTGTTTTCCCTGTCCTAGTTCATTGCAGCCTCCTTTGTTGGCCCCTGCCCTAGCTCTGGAATCAGTTACCTAGGTGTTGAACACTTAGGGAAGTTGCAAGTGAGTCATTCAAACTAAGATGAAGTCCCTTTGATTGGGAAGAGGGAAGGTGACACCTTCTTTTGGGCCCAGCTACCAAAGCTGGGAGAAAAGGAATGAGGTACGTTTAACTGCAGAGTAACCCCTACCTCACCTGCACTGACTACATGGAGGTGACAAGTAAATCAATATCCAAGCTGCACACATCTCCAAAGTTTTGCTATTTCAGTGTCTGCTGTTCTGATACTTTCAGTAAAAAATTAATTGTGCTCTTCTGTTGACCCAAGTCTCCACAGCAGCCTCATTAACACACAGCCAAAAGTTTCTCTCTCCCAGCCTGCTGAAGTAGAAATCAGTTTTGTTTGCTTGGCTTTTTTTTTTTTTTACTGTGAAAAAAATACTTCCTTGTTTCTACTGTGCCTACAATTGCACCCTGAAAGGAGGAGGAAAGCAAAACAGCCTTCAGTCTCTCCATAATCATCAAACAACAGTTTTGCAGTCTTTGAGCATCATCTTGCACCTTTTCTTGCTGTATGGCAAGTTCTCTGGTTCCCTCCTGCTTCCTTCTGTCTGATCACTAAGGTTGTTATGATCACATCTCCTGCAGCAGAAACAAGTAGGAGCCATGGGTACCCTGATGGCCTGGCTTGCTGCTACTCCAAAACAACTGTGGCAGATGCTCAGTCTCAGAGACAAACTTTAGTGTCACTTTGTGCCTATTACTAGGTTTAGTGAATAATAAATATGTAACTTAAGCAAGAGCAGATTCCTCTCATGCAGACACGCATCAGTTCTGCGTGCATGCACCCACTCCTGTCTCTCTGGAGAGAAATTGAAACATCCTTCAGTCAGTCCTGCCTCAAAATCCTTATGCAAGCTGTTATACAGACTCTTACAGAGAACTAAAGCTTTTCAGCCTCTGTGTGTAAGCTAGAAGGAAATTATGGTCCTGCTTTTACCCAGGTGTAACTCATCAGAGAAAGGTGAAACAGCCTGAGCACAAGGCTTGCTGTGTGAGTCAGGACAAGACCCCCAGATCCTGGCTTGCTCTTTCAACATCTGAGTTGTGTGCACTAGCTTCACCTGTAAGGCTTGATGATGGAGAGATCTTTGAAAGCATCTGAGGGATTTAGAAGTGCCTTATGTGTTCCAAAATGTAGCACTTCATGCATGTTCAATATGCCACTGGCACAGCTCTGTGTTGCTACACGATGTGTAAAAACATACATTGCCCACAATAGTTTTGAGGACAAAAGGTGGATTATCACTGGCCATATGTGAGTGTGTACTCAAACATCTGATCAGCACATGGTTGTTTTTCATTACATGGCATCAGCTTTTTGCTGGTCTGGGCATCATAAGCTCAGTCCTGCTGACAGTGCCTAGAGAGCTGCTTTTAGCAAAGGAAATGTCTCAGTTTTCCCTGTGTTCACTGCCAGCCACACGCCCTGATGGCCAAGGCAGCCCACCAGCCATTCACCAGTTTTAGGTGTGTGTGTGTTGCTATGTTTCTGCAAGGAGTAGAGTCACCCCAGTGATGCTGAAAAGTGAATTTTGCTGTGCTTTGTAAGACTCTTGGACCAGCCATCGAGGTCAAAACCTCAGACTAATGTGATTTGAGGTTGGATTTATTACTTATACTTTCTTAGAGGTTTCTGTGCAATGCCACTGCTTTTTAACCTCATTTCGGTTTGCCTTGCTTAGACAAACTTTTCTGTGGTCTTTCTGAAGAGCCAGGGTTTGACAGAACATCTCCAGCATGGCAGGGACCTGCCAAGTTTTCAGAAGTGTTTCCTCATAGCCTCTGACGGCACGTGACTCCCTGAGCTGGATTGCAGGTGAGGAGCAGCGTCTGCAGTGCCCAGGAGGAGAGTGGGGAATACAAACCTCTGTGGCCAGGATCACAGATCCATGGGGAAACAGGAGTTTGCTTATCACAGGTAGCAGTGGTGTGTTGCAGTCTAGCAGCTGGTCTAAGTGTCAGAGCTGCTCTCCCTCTGCAGTGGGACTGGGATGGTGGGTGGGGTGCCTGCCAGGCCTCCTCACTCTGTGTTGCCTTGGCCGAGTGAGCTTTGAGGGCAGGGAGGGAAGGAGGGAAGACCCTTCCACTGGGGCTCCCCGTTGTTTCTGCCTGTGGAAATGGCTCCTTTCTTAGGGGTAGTAATTGCTCAGGGGATTTTAGTGGGGCAGGAGGCAGCATGGGATGGATGCAGCAGGTTGGCAGCAGCTGAAATGAGGCTCTGGCAGGTGCAGGGAGAGGCAGGTGGCTCTGAGCCTCCAGAAGGATGGTGGGGTGTCAAGGTCAGGATTGCTCCCCGAGGTGACCTTGAGGAATTTAGTGTGTCAATGCCTGCTCATTTCACAGGGCCATCCCAAGCAGCCTCAGGAAATGAGAGGAGACTTCAGTGGTGTAGCGGTTTCACATTCGCCTGCTCACACCAGGCGACAGTGCAGTGTAGTGGTTTCATGAGAATAAGGATTAAGAGAAATGCAAAACAGGCCTAAACTTCAAAGATAAAAATAGTTTATTAACAAAAGACAACAAAATCAAAATCAACCCCCAGGTGGTTTCTTCTTCCCCCCCAGCCCCCCACCCAAGATGGTTCCTTTCTCCCACCTCTTTTATCTTCCTTTACCACTATCTTTCTCATCAACAACACAGAGAAACAAGCTTAGAAAATCTTTGGTCAATTTACCACTCTTAAAATAGGCTTTCATCAGTCCAATTGGAAGAAGAGTCTCTCTTGTCTCACTATGGAGATTTTTCCCACAAGAAGCACAAGTCTCTCGTGGAGTTCATGTCACTGTGAACTCCCGCCCAGAAAGGATATTAGTCAACATGTG
>VZTR01021606.1:361121-380338 GCA_013400775.1 Chaetops frenatus | reverse complement strand
TCCCTCAGGCAGGGAGGGGGGAGCAAAAGCAACCTCAGAGCAACAGCAGCACTGCCCGAGGCAGGGAGGGGGGGGGGAGGGGGGGGAAAAACTGGCAGGGTCCCGGCCGCAGCCCCGGCACGGCCCCCAGGCCCTGGGGCCCGGAGCAGCCGGCCAGGGCCATGCCGGTGTTACCTTCCCCACGGACGGAAGTCGAAGAGGGCTTCTGAACTTCCCGCTCCTAAAAATGTAAGCTTCGCAAAGACGCCTCTAATGTTCAAGTGGCCACACGAAGTGCCCATCTTAAAATTAGCCAATCCATGGGCTCCTCACCTCTGCTGGAAACTGTGCCCCGGCGGAAGTAGAAAAACAAAGAACCCCCCCAGGAAGGAGAAAAAAAGTTGTTGTCCTTTAAACCACAACAAGTGGCCACATGAAGGGGAGAGAGGGTCCCTTCATCACCTGGGCGGGATGAGAAGCAGGTGGCTGAAAATTCACATCCAGGCTGGGGACTGGGAAAAATACTTTTGTGGAAAAGGCAGCAAGGCGTGGGTTGGGCTGCAGGAAGTGTCTTGTGCCAGCTGAGGCAGAGACCTCAGAGTCCTGCAAGTGCCTTCTGCCCAAGTTACTCTGCAGCACCCACCTGCCAGACTCCTTGTGAGCTGTGGTATGGCTCTGACCCTGCTTAGTCACTGACCCTGTCCTGGTGCTACACTTGCTGTGGAGTCTTCTCCAGACACCAGTACTTAGGTTGCTATCTTGCTATCCTTTCCAGGTGTCCACTTATTTCATGGCTTTCAGCCAGTGGTGTGGAAAAAAACAGAGCACAGTCTCTAAAGAAACATTTCCTAGCCTTGGGCAGTTCCCAGCCTGACCTGGTGAGATGCAGACAAGAATGTATGGGAGAAGCAATGCAGCCATAGTAAAGAGCTAACCACTGACCCTTTCAAAGTGCTGTAACAACCTGCTGATGGAGAAAGGATAGGGAAAAAATCAAACTGTCTCTACACCAAAGGAGGAGAGAGAAGCAATTAATATGGTCAGATGTGGGAAATTTGACAGGGGAGATGACCAGAACCAAAATTTGCACTGATATCCTCCTCCTATCAATCTTGACAGGGAACTTGACAGGCAAGAAAAGTCAAAGAGCAGCCAAGGGATTCTGAAATCAAAGGGCTTTGAAAGCTGGATCAGAGAATAGAGCAGTTTTTCCATCTGCTTTGAATTTATTGTTGCTAATGAGGAAGCAGGCTCTGGTCTGAGTGAACATGTTTGACCAGAGGGGTCACTTGATGCATCCATCACACAGGTATCCAGGGACTCTCTCCAAGTTAACCCTTTCACTGTTAAGGGTGAGCAATTCAGAGGAGGGACAGACATGCTGTTTGCCTTCCAGATCCTATTTATCCATGTGACTGGTGTAAGCTCCTGCAGGCAGAGCTGAAAATCCCAGCATCAGTCCATCCTGCTGATCATGCCATAAGCAGGTGTGAATCTTCTGCTTCCTTGCTGATGTTGGCTGTGGTCAGTCTTAGCTGTGAATCCAAGATCACTATTTTGCTCAGTAACATATAATTCATTTGTATACAAAGCTGGCAGTGGTTGTTTCAAACACTTCTTTCCAAGGCCCTCTGTGCTGCTCAGTTTGGATGCTGTGCCTGTCAGCAGGAGGTGCATAAGGGGACCGACCTCCCTCCCCCAGCCTCCCCATCAGGTTCCTAAGCAATGGAGACTACAGCATGTTGGGGTGAGGGAGCAGATGGGAAAACAGGCTGATGAGAAAAAGAGGAGCGTTGGAATTAATTAGAGGCCTTTAGCAACCCATGAGAGTTTACCTTGAAATTGGTAGCCTCATTATCTAAATACCAAACACCAACCTTCCCATTCCAGATTCCTAAAAACTCTTCTGTGTTCCCTGCCCTTTCCTGCCCTAAATGCTGATGCCATCACATCTGATTTTCTCTGACTCTTGATAATGCTGAAGGCACAACAGCCAGGCACAAAAGCCGTGGGGATCTGCTGGCTGAGGTTATGATCTCCAATTATCATTCCAGGCTTCTGCCTGTCTGCAAGGCAAGAGCTGTAGATGAGGCTCAGAGAGCTGCAAATCTTCAGAGTGGGACAGAGTGTGCCAGGGGAAGTGTTGGCATGTGAGCCACATCTCTGACTCATCACTGAAGAGATTGCCCAGGGAGCCTCAGTTACACCAGGGAGCTTGGTGGCTCACACTGCAGAATTACACTCCATTTCTTCTCTTGAGCACTGCAGAGCTCTGAGCCAAGCTGGCCACTGCAGCAGACATGGGTTGCTAAGGTAATGTCAGGGGATGTGTTCAGAAAACTTGCAAAGCAAGTCAATGAATGCTGGACTGAGGCCATCTCCTGTGAATCCTCTTCTAGCTGTTAAGAGTATAGAAATCTGGCAGAAAATTAACACACACACACACACACACACACACACACACCCCCAAGCTGGTCCTGAGAGATCAGAGGGGCTGCGTGTGGCTGGGCTTAATTTCTGGTAAGTCTGGTTGCATTTACTAAGATCCCAGATGCACAAATCCTGTGGATCACAATGTATGTCTGGTCACATTCACTAGCACAAATACACGAATAGTGCAGTTTATTGGAGCAGCAGGTTATGGATTACTGTGAGATTGCTGGTGATAAATTCACCAGACCTGCAAAATATAAATGGATAGCACTATGTACAAGTTTTCTTGGGTATACTCCAAAGCAGTTAGAGGCAAAATCCTATGAAAGAGGCTCCCTGCTTTGGGGAGTAGAGAGGAGCAAGTTGATCTGTCTGCAAGGTGGGGTTGTATTCTCATCCTCTGCTACTGAGGATTTCAAATGCCCATTTATACTTCTGGTAGGAGTGGAGGTGAAACTGTTATAGAAATATCCTGTAATTGCCATCATGGATGGGCGGAGGGAGGCAGCCATCTTATGTGTAAATGAGGGATATGGAGAGAGTGATTACACAGTCTGGAGTTTGTGCAAGGGTAGAACAGAACCCTGATGTGTTTGTGTGTCACTCCCTCTTCCACCAGTTCCAGAGATAAGGGTCCTCCCACCTGATAACCTATCAATCAGCAGGCCAGGGTGCCCACTGTCATGCCAACATAATCCCTTCACCACATAGTCTCTCAGCATATCTGATGGAAATCCCTTCACTGCTTATCTCCTGGCATATCTCATGGTTTTATGCCTCCTTCCTACATTGCAAAACACATTTAAACCTTTAAACCACATTTAAAGCACAGGATGAGACAGATTAGTCCCATCCATTCAGAAGGGGATACCTTATGGCCTTAACTTGGCATTTCCAACCTGACCTGTCCTAGGTGAAGGGTGCTGACCTGTCTGTGGCTGCAGTTCAGGTCAGTGCAGCTGTGTGTGCTCTCAGGCACTGGGAGCAGAAGGCACAGTGAGTTAGCATGGCTCAGCTGACCTGCAATGACATTAAGAGCTGGTGGGATGAGCGTGTGACTGAACCCTGAGATTTGCATGAGTTTAAAACCATAAAATGCAATTACTCTCTGGGGATTCATTTACAGCCAGTCTCAGTTTGTGATCAGATGAGGGCATGTGGCAATGTCTTTACTGTACCTTGTCATCTTTTTTCCCTTCTGGAAGAGTGCCTTTCCTGAAGTATTTCTACTTTAGTTGTCTCCTTGAATGTCAGGATATGTAGTTTTAGGGCGATCTGTCATCTGACTTCACCAGTGTTGCACAGTCTCTTAACAGCACTTCTGGGCCTGCTTTAGTGGATTGTGATAATGTGGTAGATATCAAATAGAAAAGGATCTTGGAGTGGATGAAGGGTGTTGTGGCCATTGGTTAATGAGATATTTAGGATTATGTTTTCAAATAAAGTGTTGGGAATTAAAGAGACAGTGAGTTTTCAAGGGCATTTTATCTACTGGGAGTGTTTAAACCTGGAAATACACAGTATTGATAACACAGCAGGATTAAAGTTTGCTGCATCAGATTCAGCACAAATTTGGTTGTCAGCTAGCAGCTTGAGCACAAAGTCCTTAAGCAGCAGTTAATTCTCTTATTTGGAGGCTTTCTGTTTGCTGACTGCTAAATTCCAAATACTGGCTGACAATTGTCTGTTTAGAGCACTGTCTATTCTTAAATCTCCCTTCCGAAGTGCTCCCTGGCTCCCTGCTGCTGTACTGGGTCTGGCTCACTGAACAGCTGACTGAACTCAGCACTGGAATCAGCAGGACCAGGTGCATTCACTGCATACTCCAAACATGGCCTGGCTTGGGGATCTGGCCTTTCGGGCCAGAATTAGTAGGTATATTTTTAACACAAATTGTTTATTCAGCTGAATATAGGTATTGTTCTTCTAAATCCAAGGCTTTGCTAAGTCTAACAGGAGTGAGGTTAGTTAGCAGTCAGGTCATGTGTGTTAAAATAGGCCCACGGTGTGGGTCGCTCTCAGCCTGCCATTTCTCATCACTGGGCTGACTGGGGAACATTTTCAGTCTGGTTGCTTGCAAAGAGCAGAGCACAATTGATCCTTCCCCTCCCCGCATCACTCTCTCTCACTTTCTTTTATTTTTTCCCTGTAATGCACCTAGCAGCAAATAACAAAGGGAAGCTGTAGCAACTGGAGCAGGATTGATGCTGTCGTTGCCTTCCTAACAGCACCCACCTGGCTCCAGAGCCCTGCGCTGCCTGCAGCCCTGTCACAGGTTCATTAGCACCAGACAGCCCAGTCCCGTGTCCTCACAGCAGAGCTGCCCTCCAGACTGCTCCAAACCGGACAGGAAGGTGCTACCAGGGCGTGGAAAACAGCTGGGGGTAGGGAGGGAGGATCAGTGGAGCCGGCTGGGCTTTGCCTGTGTTTTCAGAAGTGCGGTAGGACAGCGCCGTCAGGCAAAGGCAGTACACAACTCTGGGCACAAGTGATCTTTTGGGTGATGCACTCAGAGGACTCCTGGTGGAGGGCTCCTGAGTGAGGGGTGTGAGAGGAGGAAGAGAGGCAGAAACACTGGTTAAGAGCTGGTTTATAATTCTGAAACAGCTTGTGACATTTTCTGTGTAAGTCGACATACAATAGATCTCAAGGGGAAACTAACAGACCCATAAAGTTCCCTGTAGGTCAGCCCAAATAAAGGACAACACTTGAATATAACTAGCTTATTGCAGGCATTTCTCTGTCAGGTGTGGAATGTTCAAATATCATAAATGCTATAATAAAAGTGAGTTAATAAGGCAATAAATGGCAATGATGAAGTCCCTGGTTGATTTCAGAAGAAACAATAAATCCGTATTTCTATTGCACTTAGGATGGCTGAAGGCCCCTTCACTGTTCCCTGCATCTGCTTCATCTCAGGTTTATTTCAGCAATACGTCATCACTCCACCCATGAGACATCCCTGGTGTCTGCAGGCTCTGCAGACCTCCTAAAGGCCTGCTGAGGCTGTACTGCTTCCCAGGGCATCATTACTCTGTACCATATTGTATAGTAAATGCCTGGAAACCAGCATTTAAAACAAAAATAAAAACCAAAACACACTAGGTAAAAGGGAAAATGAAATTAATGAATCGATCAGAATCATCCAGGCTTGGTTCATTCAGAAGTGCCATAATCCCTTCCTCACTCTGCATGCACATGTGCCTCATACAGTTGGGACTTTTAATACATGGAATTTATTTCCTGTGCCCATTCATCTGCCCTGTCACAGCTACATAAAAGGAGAGACGGGGCTAAGGGATAAGGTGCTGCGGGAAAGGTGGAGAAAGGAAGGGAGGGTATGCAGGGAAATCATCTGGATAGTTGCCAATTTACATGGAAGGTCTGAAATTGAGACAAAGCAAAGGGGGTTCTTCCTAAACAAACAGATGGGCTGGTCTTTCACTGTGGCCTTTATTCACAGTTTCCTTCTGAAGCCTTTCATATGAATGAGGTAGAAGGACACACTGTTAAAGTGGGTCAGGGAGAGGTGAAGAGTTGCAATCAGCTGTAAAGCCCAGCAGGATGCAATTCCTTTGAAGACCGTTGTGATAGTGGTTTAGGTCCGGGAGCTGAACCCCGTTGTATTTTCAAAGCTGTGTGGTACTGTGCTCCTGAGGAACTTGAGAGGGAGAGAAATTCTGCAAAACACTCTTTTCTTTGTAGGCAGCAGAAAATAATTTCAGCCTTCCCTGTGGTAGGGAACACAATACTCCAGTATCAATGTCTTTGTCTTGGCAAAATGCTCAGTACACCTGTAGGTTCCTTTACCTACACACTGCAAGAGGCTTAATACCAGGTGGATCAGTTAATTATTCTATCACCCCCAAAAGAGGTGTAATGTGGCTTTTTACCTGCTAGGCAGAAGTCTGAGGTAAAGTGAGATGTTCAGAGATGCTGCAGAGACAAGCACTCGGCTCAGAAATCTGCGTTTCCAGGCTGCCTGCTTAAGTTTTACTGGGGTCCCAAGGTGACATCAAGGCCTCCAGGTCTGCTGTAAAAGCCAAACTCAGTCCCACTGCTGAGGACTGGACATGCTCTTGAGCCTGGAGAGCTGCAGCTGTTCCTGGGCCCTGTTTGTTTCTGCGGCCAAGGAGCTGTGAAGTTTTATTTCTTGTCGGGCGTGCAGAGCTCTCAGCAAAACCAGGCTGTGGTGCAGAGGTGCACCTGTGCCTGCTGTTATAACAGCTCTGTTCTAGAGGGTACTTCTTCCCCAGAACCCTGCTGATGTGAATAAGCTGCCTGTACTTAAGAATAAATATCATTAATGCCCAGAATGTTGATTTTGTATGAAGAGATCATCCCCAAAGATTTTTCCCCCCTCTCTAGAGAAATACTAATTAGTTGAATTTCATCACCTGAAAGTCAAGTTCATTTTCAGTTACTAGAAGGCTTCATAGCTCTCTTCACCATTTCAACAAAGGACAGTCTGTGTAATTTATTTTATTTTTAAATTTTGGTGCTTTCCGTTTATTATTGAATTTTTGAAACAGGATGGTGTTCTTTCACTGCCAGAGTGTAGTCTGTTCTGGAGTGGAGAATGACAGTGTGTATGATAGAGAATTATATAAGAAAATGGAATTGTAGAGGAAGAAGAAGTTTTAACCAAAAATACCACGACAATTGCTTCTCTTGAGGGAAATGGTACCAAGATCCCTTCTGACACTGCAGATTAGATGGGCTCAGAGGGAGGGTTATCAGAAGTATATCAGAAGTATCTGAAGTTCCAAAGTATGTATTCCCTCACCTCTGAAAACTGGACCATTGCTCCGTGAGCTGTCAGTGGTGACACAATCCACCCATTAAACTGCATAGATCAGCCTTATTTATCTAGGAAAAGATAAGACCACTGCTGTGTCAGGAAACTGGAAATCTGATCTTGAAATAAGTACAGTATTTTGGTGATGCATTAACACCAGGGGCAAAATCCTTGGTGTTACTGATGGGAATACCAGTGGCAGAGTCAAACTCCTGTGTGGGGCTGTGAAGACAAGGTCTGTGCCTCAGAGAATGTGCAGTCTGGAGAGGTGGTGTGCAAACCACAGGGTGGAATGAAGGTTTGCCTTGATTAGATTTCTGGCTTAGCCATTTTATCTTGTTTTCAAAGCATAGGGAAGGGTTTTTATTTTTTACTTGCCTAAGGACGAGGCAAAAATGTGGCCAGCTTTCATTTTTTTAAAATGGTCTTTGCTTTATTGAGAACTATGTTACTACAGCCACAACAGAGCTTTGAATGTCTACTCCAGTGCCTTTAATATTAGCCAGAACTTCCAAGACAGCACCAAAGGGAAAAATGAGGTCACTGGAAAGCAATGGCTACAAATTGTAAATAAGATTGCTTACAGGGCTTCTGTGGTAGATGGGAATGATAGTGATGTTTGAAGTTTACCATCTGTGCCCAAGAAAAGGAAGACATCCTGAGACACAGATGGCCAAGTACACTTTCATGCTGTTCTTTTCAGAGAGGAAAAAAGTAGTTTCTAAATGCAGTTCTCTTAACTTTCAGTTAAGCAGTGCACTAAAGACCTGCTCTGTGTTTCTTTGATTTCACTCTGATCTTCTGATAATTAGACACAAAAGCCTACCAGTTTTCTGTTGAGATCCAGTTCAAACCTTCTAGACTTACTACCATCCCGGCTTAAGAGAGCATGGAATAATATCGGCTGACACTAGTGGATTGAAAAAAAATAACATTCAAAAGTAGGGGTTGTGTCTCTGTGTAGGCATAAAAATAGGATAAATGCAGAAACAGGCTTGGAAATGAGGCCAAAATTCCAGCAAGCACTAAGGAACCAGGATACTTCAGACAGTGGATAACTTACTGATTCTGGTCATAAATCTGCACTGAGGTTTATGTGGGTTGAGCCCTGCCATTGTGTGGAACAGAGATACAAATTGGGGAGCCTTGCTCACCCATACAGTGATTTGTTTGGAAGTGAAGATGCCATTTGCCTCAAGACTTACTGATATAGAAAGTATGTTTGAACACCCTGGACGTACAGTCACTGATATAAAGAAATCAGCATTTCCAGTTAGCCCTGTCAGTGCCAAGCATTGCTACACTGCAGTCGTCTCATCCAGGTTTCTTATCACTTCTTTTCAGCACAGTGCAGAATGCCAAAGTAAAGCTGATTTTTTTTTATTAAGGGCCTGCTCCCATGTCCAGATTTTGAGTGTAGTTTTCTTCCTGCATCTTATTTGCAAGGCTGAGTTATAGCCCTCTAAATTACAAACAAAAGCACTGGCCAACTCTAGCTAACAGCTCTGATGGATGCTATTATATTTCTGCTGCTAGTTGGCACTCAACCCTCACTATCTCATCAGCATAAAGGGATGCTGTCAACTTGACAAATTGTGTCTTCTCTGGGGGGGGGAAGCCGTACCTACTATTGTTCCAAAGCAGCCTTTACAAGAAGAGTGACTAGAAGGGAGTAAGGATGAAAGCAGGGTGCTATTTCACTGCCGCTGTTCTGTGTGTTTACTTTGCATATTTGACAGCACTGTGTGGTGTGTCAGTGTTGCCAGTGTGCATTAGCACTTCCCCTCCCAGACTGGCAAGATGATGCCTCCTGGGAGGAGGGGGTGCAGGAAGGTCAGCGAGGGGAGGGAATGATTTCATCCCAGGCCTTGTGTTAACAGCAGCAGCAAAAGTGCGTGGAAAAGCAACAAGAGAATTTGTCTATAGATTGCACAGGATGCCATTGTGCTTCGTGCACTGTTTTAAATTGGTTTCTACCACGCTTGGGAAAGAAGGAACTCGCCCTCCCCTCATCTTACTTCCTTCTCCAGATGTGATTTTTACAGTGTCCTGCTCACCACTGTTTAAAGACAAATCTGTGCAAAACTCAAATTGTCCGAGAGAGGCCAGTTTGGAAACATACAAGGTTGTCAGCATCCCTTTAAATACAACATTGTTCTTTCTCTTGCAAGTGCCAGAGCTCTCCCCGGAGGACTTTACATCTAACCTGGCAAAAAGAAGGGAAAGTTCCTCCTTCTTTGTGTTTAAGATGACTGGCACAGTCCAGAGAGCCGTCTGCTACTTCCATCTCTGCCAGCTTCCCCTAAAATGTGCTCGACTGCCTCAACCCACAGCTATGGGAGCAGTTGGGAGACCTTTTGCTGAGCAGTGAATAACATCCCCCTTCTGGTTTGGTGCTGTTTGGCCCCCGGCAGTCATTGATTTGCTCCCAGATTCTGAAGAGGGCGGCCCAGGCTGCTGTGTCCTGCCCAGAAACTGAGGAGGGAAGAGAAATGGGAGACCGAGCTCGCCATCTCCTGGGGAAAAAGAATTTGCGCTTTCAGGAATGTTTCTTTTGTTGTGGCATCCTTTGATTCTTACTCTCCTCTCGTTCACACGTGCCCAGCGTGTCGGCGAGAGACGGTCAGGTGCTGTTTCGAGCTGGGCCGAGCTCAGCCGGGCCGAGCTCAGCCGGGCCAGGCAGTCCCAATGTAGCGGGCTGGAAATACTCAGCTAAGTGCTTAAGTTATGTAAAATTCTCTCAGTGACATTTAGGCTCGAGTGTTTTAGCAAACTAGGAAGACTGTAAATCTCGGCTCATTTTCTTGCTCTCTGTTGAGGTTTAGGCTGGTTATTCAGAAAAGGTTCTTCCCCCAGGGTGTTTGGGCACCGGAACAGGCTCCCCAGGGAAGTGGTCACAGCACCAGCCTGACACAGTGGAAGGGGTGTTCTCAGGCACATGGTGGGATTGTTGGAGCTGTCCTATGCAGGGTCAGAGGTTGGACTCTATAATCCTTGTGGTCCCTTCCAACTTGTGATATTCTGTGATTCTTTCTTAAAGGCCAACGTTGCAGAAAGCTTAGGAAGCTTGTGAGCTTGCAGTGCCATCTCTGACCCTGCCGTGGTTCCTCTTCTTCCTGTGATACTCAGTAAAATACCAGTGAATTATGTCACAGGGTGGGCGTGCTGTGTTGGTATTTTTGTTATGTATTTCATAGGTACTTCTGCAGCAGAAATGTCAGTGCCAACACTCATAGGCACTAGTAAGGCCAGAAAATAGGTTTATAAAGCACTGAGCAGCAACAGTCAAGTTTTTATGTGCTTAAAACTGTTTGGCCACTGATTCTTACAGTGAGGCTTCTGAAGGATACCTACGATTTTTTAAGTGTAACAGAAAAATTCAAGGCCTTTAGCCCATTCTCATCAGCCTTGCTCCAAATGTGTCCCTGCTGTAGCTTGTGAGGTTTAATTCACTGGTGATGGTAGTGCAGCTGCCTTCAGGCAGGGGCCAGATGAATGTGAATCATGAGAGCAGATGGGAACGCTGGGCAGGATGAGCACCTATGGGTGCTGGGTAAGCTGAGGACTTGCACTGTAATGCTATGGGGCTGTGTTGCTGCAGTGATGTTCCTGACTTGGTTACTGGAAAGTGGTAAACCAGCTGGAGACTACATTACATAATGTTAGCCACGTTACACCTTGGAGAAGTCAGTTAATAAGGCAGGCCCAAGTGTCACAAGCATTATCAATCTGTTACATTAAAAACAGTGAAAAACCAGCAACTACCTGCAGAGCATCTGTGCAGACAGGGGGAAAATACATGACAGTCAGTGTAATTACTGTGTCATGGATTAAAGTTTTTAAGGCATCAAAACATTAGAAAAGGGTCTGGGGAGGTGGGATTCCTCAGCTTCATGTGCTGCCACTCTACAGGTTGGTGAGATGAATCTTCTGAAGAAGATTCCTCCTAAAAAAGATTGATGAATGTATTAAACTGCTACTTTTGTAGGGGTTATTATGACTCAGAATAACCATAGTTATAATGCAGCTGAGGAAATTACACTAGTAGGTATGTTGTTCCTAGTACCAAAAACTGAGATTAAACTGGACTGTTGTGGTTTTTAAGAGAGATGTTCATTTAACAAGGGACCTATCCCAGATTGGTCTCTTGATCCCAAAATGCCCTTTTCAATCCTGATCTGGGCAGGTGGTTCCATCTATATTGTTCAAGAAATTTTATTATATCCAGTGAAAATTAGATAGCAAAAAATAGAAACTAACATTTTAAACTTAGGTCAAAACAATTCTAAACCAGATTACTAATAACAAAATAACTTGTTTGAAGTGAAACAGTAAGACCTTTGTTATAAACAAAGCAAAAACTTTGTATACATGGTAGTTTCGGAAGAGCTTGAATATATAAATGTCATGTATTAAACTCAAAACTTTGAGTAATTATTATACCTTGACCAAACCATCATGAGTCTTAAAAAGTCTTCTACTGTTTTAAACCAGTGTTTAAAGATCAGTAAATGAAGCAGAAGATAGGAATCTTAAAGACATTTTCTTTCTAAGCTTTTCTTGCTCTCAATCACATCTACACAAGTTTTAGTCTGAATGCCCTAAAGTGCACATTTTCTTGCAATAAAAGGAAGCATTGTTGGTATTGTTTTGAATAACACAAAGTAGGCTATAATGTTTTTAATGCTTTTTCAACACTTTGACAGTCAGATTCAACACAAGGGCTGATTGTGAAATAACAATTTGAATTTAATTTGAATACTTGTGTTTTACAAATAAATTTATCACTGTTTTGCTTACTCTAACTGACTTAGCACCATTATCAACAGTACAGGTAGAAAATTAATTTTCTCTTTCTCAAATATTGGAATGAGGATGGAGTTTTTAAGCTCCACTTCACAATGAAGGCTTGTGGTTTCCTGGCAGGAGTTCATTCAGGTGATTCACATACTATGACAGTTCATTCTTTAGTAATGTCCTTGGACAATCCTCCAGAAACACTTGTGGTGATGACCCTGTTCAAGGGAGATGCAAACTGTTAAGTGAAGAATGGCCACTGCAATTCTGAAAGGCACAGAATATAGAGCTTAGCCACCAAAAGTGAAGCAGGATTTTACTGCTTCTTAAATAGGAGGGAGAAATGAAAAGGCAAGGAAAAGGTAAGCAAAAAAGGACAGTGTTGGCACAGTACCAAACTGGTAACAGAGGAGAGATGAATACATCACCTCTTAGGCTAGCCCTACCAAATAGCAGCAATATGTGGAGGGAGGATGAAAAGCTAACTCATTTTAAGAGAGCAATAATTTTATGAAAAAGATCACATATGATTGCCTGCAGTAGCAGACAATTTATTCTCTTTCTGTGTAGAAGTTTCCATAAAAAGGACTTTAATGTGAAGTTCTCCTGCTGTCTGGGTAATGACAGTCCTACTCAGCCTCCCTTGTTTTATGTACCTTTATCTGAGCAGTCTCAGCTCTTCTGGCTAAGGAGGTAAGAGCCAGTCATAAAATACCTAACGATTTAGGCAAAAATTTAAAGGCAACCTCTCACAGCATCTTAAATACTGGGTTAGAAAATACCAGTGTCTTCTTGCAGAATGACTTGAGATCTACCCCTTGAAGTCACCAGATGTTTGGCATGTCTCTGATCCAGTGGGCACACCCCTTTTTACTGAGACTTTTAGCTACCTGCAGAAAGCTCGACTCTGCCACCAGAAAAGCCTTTTCAGTTCTAAGTCTTTCTTTTATTTACAACTGTTCTATAGTTGTAGAACTGTTTTACATGAGAACAACTATCAGCTCTTCATTGCATTAGACCCTACATTTTGACATTTTCAGTATTTACCTCAGGATTTCCTCTGCGTTTTGACTTCCTCAGCTCCCCTAACACTACAGTACTTCATCCTGCATTATTTACCTCCTCAGTGATTCTTACCTTCTAAAACACTTACTAGATAAAATATTGGAGATTTTTTTAAAGACTAGGCTGCAAAGGCAACAAAATTTCCTTGAACTGAAGTACTCTGTTAGAGATGTTCTTCACAGCTTGAATCTTGTAGAACATTCCCTTAAATATCCATCTCCTCCATTCCGATGTCCCTATTATACATGAAATATACCAGTTTGCCTTGGTACCATATTTAGCATTATAATTTTTGCTCAAGACATTAAAAAGGGACTTGCTACACAGTTGATCTTGATGCATGAGCTGCATTTCACCATTATCTTTTAAAGGCACAGCCTTCACCTACACTTATACTCTAGCCTGCACTTTGGGGGGGGGGAGGGGTTGTATAGAATTAATTAACAAAGTTCTTGTAGTTTATGCATGCTTTTTGAATGATTTTGTGTTTCCAAACACAACAAACAATGTTTTGTGTCTTGAAGGATAGCCCAGTGTTGTAGGAAAGACTGGATTTTGCCATAAACACATTTGGATACAGACTTCTATAGAAACTCATCAGAAAGAAGAATCTGAATTTTGTTGATTTTCTGCATTTAACTCCTCCACACTCTCCATGCACATATATTTATAAACGTCCAGGTCAGGGTCATCACCTCTAATATTGTACAGAGGTGGTGCCCATGGAAAAAGGTGTCCTGAAACTGTATTATAATTAAGAGAAGGAAGTTTAAAACATGAATCAATTTGAATAGGAAACAAAAGACCCTTCTTCAGCAACAAACATGAACATCCACTAAACCAGCCTAGAAACTTGGCACCATCACAAAGAGGCTGAGGTAACCCAGGACAACATCTCTTCCAGACTGAAAAGGATTCACAAAATCAATTAACAGTTCGTTCTTTAATTAAATGAAGATTTACACAAAAAACCAGAACACTTCGGAGAAGTACAGGCACATATTTCCACAGAGGGGTTTCCTACAGCACAGACAACAGCATTCAATTCTTTATTCTCCCAGTTTGGTTTTTGTGCAGCAAAGGCAAAGCCCAGAGTCCAATAAACCCCAAACATTAATTACCTGAACTCCCTTTTTTCTTTTCAAACAGAAGGAGGAAATTAGTTCCTGCTAAAGATGTTCAGAACAGTCATTTTGCAAATGGTGCTATGAAGCTGATCAGAAAGGAATGTGTTGTAGCATAATTGCCCTATTTCAAAGCATTATCCTGTAATAACAATCTGCAGCATGGCTGTGGCCTCATTGAGAGAGTGTGCTACACCCAGCAGGCACCTCAGTACATGCACGTTCCAGACAGAAACACCCTCCTTTTCCAGTGTTGGAAGGCAGCCCGTTACCCAGCTTGGGCCTTTTAGATTCTCATTTCAGGACAGAGATAGAACTTGCTTCATTGACTGCAGCTATTTGCTGTTTCCAGTTATGACCCTTGTGGTTAAGCCAGGCTCTGAGCCCTCAAATCCTCTTCTGAAAGAGAGAACAGCTTTTGTTCAACAACATAATAGGAAAGCACTTTCTGGCATCCAACCAAATGAATATTTGAGTGTTAGCTTTTCAAAAGCTATCTCATTAATTCAAGAAAGAAACCTCTTTAGTTTTGTTTTGCTGAAATAGAGAAGATGTTACACTAGGCTGCAACTTCTGACAGCTGTAGGTAGAGAATACTTCCCTTCCTTGCTGCTGGAATCCATGCACTTGCGTGTTCATTTGTTTGCAACGGCAGAAAGTTGGTCCCGAATCCTTCCCAGACCTTCTAACATAGTGTCCAGGGTTTCTTTGCTCAGTTCCACAGTCAGTGCAGAAACAACAGGATTACTTCCACACAAGGCTGCATCTTCCTGAATCTTAAAACAGGAATGCACATGTTAGTAGTACGAAAACTTCATTTATGTGTTTTTGCAGTGCTGCTACGAAAGTCAGTGTCTAATACACAGATTAAACAAAATGGTTTGAATTTGGAATCCAGCTTCATCCTGAAGAACTATGGCACATTTTCTAAGCTGTGTGCCTCACTAGTGAAGTGCACACCCATTGACAGAGTGCAACTGAGCATCTACTGCCATGAGTATTGGGAAATTTTGAAGATACTTTGGCAGGAAGCCAAATCTGTATCAAAAGCATCTTAGTAGATACCACACAGGATACTTAACCCCACCCCTACAAAGAAGTTATATTTTAACTCCTCCTCTGAATCCTACTCATCTAATTTTTGTTCATTGGGGGGATCCAAAACTCTGCAGAACACAAGCAGTAAGTGAGGTATACTCCCCAAATCACAGATGTGGCCAGTGAAGGAAGTTGTTAGTTAACTCAAGTCATTTCCCAATGAATGAAGTCAGCTAAACATGCTGATGGAGTGCTTAGAATTAAAGGATGACAGTGTCATGATTCATCTTCTTTTTTTCCATAGTAAACAATGGTGACTAGGAACAAACATGGTGACTTCTCACATCCTCATGCACAGAAAACTCTCCCTTGCAAGAGAAAGAGAGCTTCCATCAGAGACGTCATTCACATGCTCTGTGGCATTTCAGCTGTCATCTCTGAGAAAGTCCTATTACCCACCAGGCGAGAGGCAAGCACCAGATGCCTGAAATGGTTTGCCCTGGCAAGTCACGTGTTGGACTTCACTGTTCCAGTCCTTCACAGCCACTTTACCTTTAACTGAAGCAGGCAGGTAGGGACTGCCATTCTTACGATGCTGTCTGAAGATGTCTTGATGTCCACCCTCCAGTCCATGTCCACCAGCCGAGGCAGGGAGACTGGGGGATTAAAAAAATGGCTCTCTTAGGCCCAGCAGCACACAATGATACCAGACCCCGGAACCTGTGACTACCACCATGCACATGCCTCTCCCCTCCTGGCCCCGGGAAGTGTAAAAATTTGGGGCTACTACATGGTTTCCCATCATTTTACTCTGGAATAAGCCAGTCTCTGAAGGCCTCCTCCTGACACTGGAAGGGCAAAAAGGGTTCTCCCATCATTACATGCAATGAAAGTTCAGTGCAAGAAGCAGAGGTAAGTTCCCAAAGCAGCTGGGGGAAGGAGAGCAGTAAGATGTATTCTCCACATCTTCATGCCCTGCCTTGCTGCCTGCTACACTCAACTACTGTTTCATCATGGGTTGCTCTGGCACTTGCATGCTTATTGCTCTGCTCTGAAACTGATAAGAAAGCACACAGGAAAGCTCCTAAAATCCAGAAGTATAAAACATGTTCTTCCAAGTTTCCCAACCTGGGAACCAAAGCACCCTGCAGTACAGCAAACATACTGACAAACTGCAATCTTCACATTCCTTACAAATATTTCAAATATCCTAACTACATGCAGCCTAACAGGAACTGTTTAACACTCTGGTGCAATGCTGACATCTATAGCTCAGAGCTGGAGACCTCTTGAGCCCTCCCAAGGAAAGGATAGGCCTAACCTGGCTGCTAAGGAAAGAGCTGTCTCAGTAGGCAATTGCTGTATTCTGCCTATTGTAAGGTGCTTAGTGTCCTCCCCAGAGGCTGACTGCCAGTCTTCCCACTGACAGCAGACACTTGAGTTGCTTCCTCTCTGTGCTTTATTGTATAAGTGATTTTTTTTTTTATCTGGGGAAAGGCACTCTCCCTGCTCCTGCTACTTCCTTGAGCAGAGCTCCAGGGGGCAGTGCACAACTGGCTGTCTTGCTCCTGCTTTTTTGGAACAAATTCCAGTTCACAGTGTTAGGGCCAGCACTTGGCAGCATTTGCAACAACACAAAACATCTGTTTAGCCTTGTATGTTAATTTGCAAAGATGGATTGCTGGTGGCTTGGGAGGGGCAGGAAACCATTCACTTTTTTATGTTAACATAGATCAATCTGTTGGAATGTCTGCCTTGGACCACTGCCTTGGTCCCTAGGTAATGCATGTCAGATACTTCATGAATACAATGCTAAGATAACCCATTGTTTCCCAGCAGACAATCTCATTCCAACAGGGGTATATATTCATGTAGTGATACAAAGGCACAAGGGTCTGAGCAGAGGCCCTGGGTGGTGCTCCAAGAGCCACACAGCCAGCCCTGCTTAGGGGCTGTGAAGGCTTAGCCTGTGTGTTCTGCTGCTCTCATCTCCTCTGACACATGACAGCACTAAGGACACAGGAAAAAGCATTCTGTGCTTTGCTAACACTAGAACACTGTTTAGTGTAAGCAAAGCACTATCATTAGGCAATAGTTTCTTACCTCTCCCTATTCACATTCCATTAAAACTTTGAGGGACAGTGTATTTCCAGGTCTTGCCACACTATATAGCTGTTGGACACTACCTCCTCTGCAGGCAAAGGAAAGGGTAAAGAGGATCCATAACAGAGTACCTTGGGGTACTCTGCTATGTGTCAGCTCTCAGTGGCAAGCTATTAAGTGCTACAGTTGTAAAGAAAACCTCTTGGGGAGAAAACCAAGTGTTGTAGCTGCAGGAAAACCTAACTAGCCATGAGACTGTTGTTAAAGTTGGCACTCTTTAATTATGTCACTGTATAGAAAGGTGACGAAAAAGCAAATCTACAAATATATGCAGTGTCTTGCTGATGTATGTAAATGAAAGAATGCACAGGATTGACAAAATGTGCAGGGATGAGGTATTGAACAATATATATAAGCATCCTTTACAATGCAGTTATTGCATATGGACATCCCTTAGTGACCTGAATGGGGAAGTCAGAGTGCTTCAGTTTCAAAAGTTTTGCAAGTAATTGCTATATACTGCACTCTGCAAGGCAGCCACAGACTGAGCTTTGAATAAGACTGCTTGAGAGCTAGAAACAATTTAGCACAGGAGCACAGATCTGAATACAAGTGTGCTGGCTTCTGCTAAGCTCTGCCATGCCACAACCAAACAGCTCCATCCAAGCCCATGCTGGGATGCATTGTTCTAAACTCCAAGCTCAAATGACCTCAGGAAACAACAACTGGATCCAAATGTGAATTACTACTTACTCTGACTTGCTTGTGCTTCATTCCTCCAAGCAGAGCTGTGAAAAAGTAGAAAAAACCAGCATCAACAGTGCTTTGAGGGGAAAAAAAAAAAAAGAGGCAAGAATTTAGCATGGCTTATCCCCAACTGAAGGGTCACCAGCAGTTAGCAGGGAACACAGACCGCCTATGCTACTGAGTGGCACAGAAAGGCTGGTGGAAAATGGCAGACAAACTGGTGACCAACCATGGGTGCTCCTGGAAGGGCAGATCATTTTAAAGCACGTACCTTTCTTCCTGGTTTTATCAAAGCAATGGGCTTCAGGCACTGAGATGTACAAGCAGAACTGCCCTCCTCTGCCACTACCTCGTGTATGGTCTCTCACATACAGAGCCTCTGCACCTGAGCTATGGTGGATGGACATCTAGATACTGACCACATTTTCTAGTGCTGAAATCCAGCCCTCTCAGTTTTATCGTCATCAGTAGCATTTTTCCACCACACAGCTAGTAGGATAAAAGGGTCTTTGCATATTGGGAATGTGGCCCACGTCCATTTCAAAAGTCATGGGAAAACTCCGTGTGCCTGTGGCTGTGTTTTGTTGGGCAGCCCACCCATGACATATTCTGTTCAACTCTGCTCATCCCAGCCTGTGTAATTATGCTCAAAGGCACACACAAGATTTACAGAAACAAGACTCTGCATGTCACGCAGGCTTTAACTCTCCAGCAAATGGCAGGTGGGTAGTACTCACGTATTCTCCAAGATTATCTTAGTCAAAAGGTTTTTCAGATTTTGGTGGAAGTTTTCTGGGAAGAGAGAGAGGATATCTTCTGCCCTGGTCAAGCCGCGGTACACCACGTGCCTGGTAAGGTTGTGCAAAGCAGACACCAGCTGTCAGGAGGGAAGAGAAGGGGCTGGGTTGAACAGCGTTACACACAGCACGGGAGGGGCCTTCACAGGCATGAGACACGGCTTCTGCTGCGAGACCCACACCACCAGAGCCTCGGGCACCCAAGTACGGCGCGACAGGGGCTGAGCTCTTCAGTGCCCTCCGGCTCGCAGCCTCAGCCCGTTCCGTTCTACCGCGGGCGAGGGTCGCTCTTACGGCGCACGTCCCGTTGCAGCAGCGGCCGCGGAGCCCCGCACC
>VZTR01021606.1:294494-361049 GCA_013400775.1 Chaetops frenatus | reverse complement strand
TCCGCTTCCTCGGCGCTGACGGCGAGCCCGGGGCAGGCGCGCTGCGCCAGCGGGCCGAGCGCGGCGGGCGGGCTGGAGAAGCACTCCTGGCACAGCTGCCGCACGGCGTCCTTCGACGGCNCGGCCCCGCTCACCTTCAGCAGGATCTGCAGAGCCGCGAAGTCCCCGTCCCGCAGCGCCGCCATCTTGGGGCGGTCGGAGCGGGCGCGCTCCGCCCGCCGCCATGGCGCGGTGTCACCGGGGCGGGGCCGGGACAGGCCCGGGCCAGGGCCAGGGCCAGGGCCAGGGCCAGGGCCAGCCCTCGGCCCGTGGCGCTGCCGCTGCCTCAGTGCCAACCTCTGCCTTGGCATTCTGCTGCAGTGCTCTCAGCCAGCCGGAACGGAAGGGGAAGGGGTTATCATGGCACTACCCCAGCGATACGGACGATTATCTTTGCAAGCGGCGTCTTCCACTTTGTAAGGGATTATAATAAGTCCTCTTTTTGGAGAGAACGTCTTCTCTTTGCCTTGTGTGGTTTCCAGCACATCTGGCTCCAGGGCATCACTAATCTATGATCTTTCCCCGTCACTGCCTCTGTCACAGCATCCCCATCCTCATTTCCATCTCTGTTGGTTTTTTAAGCAGAATATTGCTCGGTGAGAAATGCAAACATATAAACGCTTTTTCCTCTAGGCTTTACAATCTTGGCAGGGAATAGGGTTTACTCTTGTAGAGGAGCAGATTCCATACTACACACTAGGATAGAACAAAAAGTGAAGGGAAGGATGGTGAGCTATTAATTTTCAACTTCCGAAATGAAAGGTTTGCAGCTAGTGGGTTAAACAATAGCACCCCAGTGAGAAAAAGCATGGGGAAATGGTTAGAGGTCAGGGTTTAAAAGCTAGGAAACCAGGATAATGTTCTCTTGACCCTGCACTATTCTTCAGATGACTCAAGGTAGGTCAGTTTGGTCACGAGTGCCAGGAGGGTAATGGAACTCTGTATAACACATAACATCCTGCAGTAATAAGTGTGAACATTTATTAACATCAGCAGTAAGTGTGGAGGTTGTGAAAGGATAAACAGAATGAAGGCACTGGGAAAAAAGCAACACTGTGTTAATTTCAATCTGAGGAAATATGCCTACAGGAAACAGGGGGGTTGTTCACAGGGTGTACTTGTGCTTGCATCATTGACCTCTTACAATCTGCCTGCTTGTCTTGTTCCCAAACCAATAAGACTAATGTTATCTACAGTGAGAGGTAAGCAGAATTTTTCTTAACAGTAGAACTTCTAAAATGCCATATCTAACTGGGGGAGAGGGACGCTTACATTTTTTTGCTGAGCCTTTCTAAAGCAATGACTTTACAAGACTTTAGAAAAATCAGATTGATCCATGCCTAGTGTATTTGGCTTCTGTGGCAAGGTTCTGGTAGTGGCGGGGGAGGGGGGGGGCTACAGGGCCGGCTTCTTTGGCAAGTTGTTAGAAACTTCCCCCATCTCCAACAGAGCATGAACCAACTGGCTCCAAGGTGGACCTGCCACTGAAGGCCAGGCCCTTCAGTGATGGTGGGAGCACCTCTGGGATAGCAGGGCTAAGAAGGAAAAACAAAAGTTATTGCACAGAAGTAATTGTGGCCAGAGGAGAGAGGAGTGAGAGAAACAACCCTGCAGGCACCAGAGTCTTCTGGAAAAAGAGGAGAAAGAGCTGCTCCATGTGCTGGGGCAGAGATTCCCCTGCAGCCCACGGTGCAGCCCATGGTGAGGCAGCTGTGCCCCTGCAGCCCTTGGAGGACACCACAATGCATACCTGCAGGAGGCTGTGAGCCCATGGGCAGCCCATGCTGGAGCAGGCTTCTGGCAGAACCTGGGGACCCATGGAGAGAGAAGCCCATGCTGGAGCAGGTTTGCTGTCAGGATTTGTGACCATGGAGGGGACAGCCTGGATGTTTCTAAGGACTGGATCCTGTGGAAGGGACACACGCTGGAAGAACTGCAGCCTGTGGGAAGGACTCCAATACATTGGAGAACTCTCCTGTGGGAGGGACCTCATGCTGGGGCAAGGGGAAGGAATCTTTCCCCTGAGGAGCAAACAGCATCAGAAACAACATCTGATGAACTTACTGTACCCCCATTCCCTGTATCCCTGCACTACTCGTGGAGAGGAGGTAGTGAATCAAGAATAAAGTTAAGTCCAGGTAGCAGGGAGGGGTGGGGGGAAGATGCTTTCAATATTTGATTTTTCATTATCCTGCTCTGATATGGACTGGTAGTAAATTCAGTTAATTTCTCTGTCAAGGCTGTTCTGCCCACGATGGTAATGTGGTGAGTGATCTGTCCCTGTCCTTTAACTCATGAGCCTTTGGTTACATTTTCTCTCCCCTGTCCAGTTGAAGGAGTGATAGAGTGGCTTTGGTGAGCACTTAGCATCCAGCCAATGTGAAACCATCACAGGTGGGTTAAGAGCTTAATTGTACAGAGTAACTTTGTCAGACAAGTAGGTGGAGAGATGCAAAGGATGAGAGGGTGTAAAGTGGGGACAGTAGATAACTGTCACTGTCAGCTCTCACAGGGGTGTGTGGCAAGAGAGCCTGTGAGTCACATACTCAGAACAAAATGCTGCCTGCCAGTAAGCACAGCTGGCATCCTACTGAATTCGTTCCCCCGTCCACCTCCTATTGCTGCCATTTCCTCACTCTGGGAGCCTTATAATTATGGAGAAATAATGACAGGTTTGATTTAATATCAAAATTGAAATGCTGTTTGTTTAATATCAAACTTGAAACAGCTGAAGCTGACGGAAATGCTTAGTAAAATGCTTTATCTGAGGGTGGTTTGATCTTTTCTTTTCTTTTCTTTTCTTTTCTTTTCTTTTCTTTTCTTTTCTTTTCTTTTCTTTTCTTTTCTTTTCTTTTCTTTTCTTTTCTTTTCTTTTCTTTTCTTTTCTTTTCTTTTCTTTTCTTTTCTTTTCCCTCCCTTTCTTCCTCTCCTCCCTTCCTCCCTTTCTTCCTCTCCTCCTTCCTTCCCTTCCTCCCTTCATCTTTTCCTCCTTCCTTCCTCTGTCTTCAAGGTCAAGGCCTCCAGAATCAAATTACCAGGGATGAAGTGTGAGACTGCATCCTATAAGGAGGGCTAGCCCTGTGATCACTGGGATTATCAGGAAGGTTTGAGAAACACCAGTTCAATTATCTGCTGTGCCAGAGGCCTTTCTCTCTGAGTTTGAAAAAAGAAACCCACTTAGGGGAGTGAGATGGATTGGATGACCTCCAGATGTGTTTTTCACAGCCCTTTTTTCACCATGATTTCATGTCTGTATCACCCAGATACAGAGTCAGCTGTGAGTTCTGAGCCTGCAGATAAGTCACAGCACTGTGTGCAGGAATTGGTTTGGATCTTATGAACCAAACTGTCCAGTCATTGATTCTGAAAATTAAACTCTGCCTCTGGGCTGGCAAATTTGCCTGCACCCAGGCCTGGCTGGTAGTCTGGAGTACTGACTGATGTGACTCTCTCTTGCCAGAGCCAGCCTAGGGAATCTGCCAATGGTTCTACCTAAAGGAGTGCAGGTATGTGTATACAAAAAATGTGGGCACTGCAGGGAGCTGGATCAGCAAGGAGTCTCCAGACTATGAGATTCTTAAATACTTTCTAAATTCATGATCTCCTGGACACGCGTCGGGGATATAAGTGTATGAGTTTCTGTGTGTGGGTATGTGCTGTCTGCTGTCCTTGTTTCCAGGCCCAGAGGTGTAGAAATCTCTTAAGAACTGGTGTTTGGTGTGGGGAGAGAGGATCAGGGATGCTGTCTGGAAATCACTTGAGTAAGAAAGGATGGGAGGCAAGAAGGGATGACTTCCAGGGATTCGGAGGGGGATTTCTGGTGGGAGGGGAGGTTCCTTGCTGAAGGAGCATAGTTCTTCATTTGCCTTTTCAAATAACAAATTGTCCTAGTTTTCTATTGGCATTTGGCAAGTCATAGCCAGGGGGAATTCCTTGTTGTCAGGTATATACACAGCTCTCTGCTGGACTCTGAGGCATTTATGCATCTCTGTACTTGGAAGATATCAGGAGGTAATGGGCCTGTGTGCCCTTGGCCTTTCCTGATGCAGAAGAACTGACAACCATTTAAAAAATAATAAAGAAAAAGAAGGGAGGTATATGAGGGATTGAAAGAACTGTCTGCATTTCACATGCAAAGTATTTATCTTTATCAGAAGTCAGCTATCCATGACAGAATAAATCCCATGATATACTGTAAGGCAAAAAATCCAGAGTTGGAAAGGTGAATGAAAGAACTTCAATAAGTCAGTGTGTAATCCACTCAGTGTTTTTATACATAGCTGTAGAACTCCAATCACAGATAAATACTTTGCAAAAATTTCATTTTTGTGATAGTCCATTAACTAAAGTGAAGCCCAAAATCAATATACCTGAGAGGGACTGTGTGTTGAGGAAGTCAGTCTTGCTCATCTTAATATGTTCAAGGTAAAAAAATAGGCATAAAAAAGTCAGCAAATAGCTTGACAAAACCCATTTGAACCAGACCCATTTCTTTTTCTTTTTTTGCCCCCCCCCTTTTTTTTTTTTTTTTCTCAAGAGGCTAAAAAGGAAACAATAAATTTAGCTTCCCTACAATTCTTGCCTTGAGAACTGTAATCTTTTACACTCCGGGGAAAGAAACACACAGTTCTAGCTCACTTTGTCCATTCAAGAGTTCCTGGGAGAGAAATCCTTGGGATGTTAAGGATTTGGTGGGAAGAACTATTAGTTTTTTCTCCACAGCATAGCCTGTGTTCACTGGAGCATCTGTTGCAGAGCAGTGGTCTCTCCCTTAAGGGCTTCCAGCTGCAAGGCAGGGCTCTGCTCTGTAACTGCTCCCTGCTGGGTGTGTGCAATTTCAGTAAGAAAGTTGTCTATCCTTTTCCAAATTAGAAATGCAGGACTTAGCTCCTAAGAGAATGCAGTAGAGAGATGATATCAAGTGTGTGCTCATGGGCCTGGGTGTAGACTGTGTGAGAGAGGAAACCTCTGTGCCCCAGCCACTCTGCGGCTAAGCCCTGCAGAGCTTCCCAGAAAAGGATTTCCAAACAGTCACCTGTAATTAGCATTTTGACACATACTAATTTTTGCTGCAATTCAGACAAACTGATAGGTCTGTGTTATTGGAGAAAGTTTTGGAACTGATCACTGGACTTGGCAGGTAATCCTTGCTTTAACAGACTTAGGCAAGTCTGTTAGGCTCCTTTCATCTTCCAATTTACTAACTTTATTTCTGTTGGTGAAATCCATTAATTCTGTGGTAGTGAGAATAGGGTAGGTGCATTTGGGATACACAGTGGGCCTGGTTAGCAGTGCTGGCCTGGCCCTGCATGGCTGTGCACCCTGTTCATTGCCAGTCTGTTGTCTCTTGCAGTGGTCCAACAAAGTGCATATAATGTAGAATCAACACCTTTCCTATTTGCACTCATGTGGCATTTAGCCCCATCTCTACTCACTAAGGATCTGTCATCCTGACAGGTTTTTATTGTTAGAGTTTTTTAAGAAATGGAGCCAAACTATGTGGTTAACTCTGGGGTTTGTACTCTTCCATGTCGGTTCTCAACTACCTTTTAGATGAAAATATTCCTTCCTCCCTGGCCTCTCAGCTGAAGCAGCTGAACTGCCTTTTCAGTTTGGATTGCTGATACTTGAGACTCTTCAAATGGGACTGCAAATTAGAGGGTAAGACCACTGCTGACAGATGTGATCTGTAAGGCTCGTGCCAACAGATACTCCTCTCTGTGTGCTCTGTAAGTCTGTGGACAGTTGCCTGAATTACAGCTGGAAAGTGAGCAGCCTCACACTGCTGTAAATATGTATTAAAACTGGAAGGGAGCAGCCTAATGCTTGTAAAGAAGGCATTGCACATAAACAGCTCATCTAAGGTAATTTTCTTTGCCCCCTGCTGCAAGACAATCCCTGTCAAAATTTGATTGGCAGCTCAGACTGTTCATGAGATTATGAATGTGCTCAAACTGCAAAGCATCATTGGGACAAAAAGAAGCTTTTTGAGTGTTTTCCAGCCAAGACCATTTGGCCTAAGCATTATACCAAGCTTTTATTATTGTCTTTATGCAAGGTCTCGTTCAGATGTAACAACCATTCACTGATGCTCACAAAACTTCTGGGAGAAAATTCTATGTAAGAATCAATGAAACTGAACCTGGTTTTATAAAACAAATTAAAGCATGCAACAAAACATTTTCCATAAGATATTTGCAGCCCCAATGCCATAACAGAGTCAGTTCTGACAAGACAGGAGGAGCAAGCCAACACAGACGAAAACAAGACATTTAATATCTCTTATAAAAGCAAAAAGTAAACAAGCCTTTCCTCTCCACTCTCCTTTTGAATGTCAGTGTCCCTCAGCATGACGTGGTCGTGCTGAAGCTGAACAAGGAGGCAGAGGCCAGCACCAGCGTTCTCAGCCAGCTCTCCCAGCTTTCCCTTCTGGCTGCTGGAGGCGACCACCACTCTGTGCAAGCAACCGTGCAAGTACGGAGGGGAAGGCAGCAAGGGGAGGCTCAAACATGCTGAAGCTCATTGGTAAACTGGCCGACAAGAGCTGCCAGAAATGTCTCCTGTGAGACAAGGTATGTAAAACAGCAAGCCTCAAATGTGCCTGTTTCAGTTGCGTGGCTTCTTTGTTCCAGCAGAGGAAGAAAGCAGCAAGTAGTTGGTGAGATCTATTACAGGGAACCATCGCTGGCAGGAGGGCAGTTTCTACACATCTGGGGGGCCTCAGGCCATCTTGGTGACTTCTGGCAGTTTAGCCTTTAGAGCGAAATATCAAGGGCCAGCTCTGGAATTGCAGTGATGCCAAGTGTCAACAAACCAGCTCTAGGCACATTTCATCAGTTTAATGTCCTGTACTCATCACAAAGTCTGGCTATACCCCAGCCCATTGCAGTCAGCTGCAGTACAACCCAGTGTTGCTGTGACACAACCCGTAAACTGTGCCTAAGCATTATCAGTCTGCTCCGTTTTCCTGCTTCCCTTCCACTCTCCCACAGCCCAAATCCCACTTGAGTGCTGTACTCTGCACTGCCTGCCTTTAGCCACTGGGTGCCAGAGGCCTCCCAGCAGGAAGCCAGTGACGCACCGGCTCACCCTGCTGCGCCAGGAGAGCCACCGGCCTTGAACCACTTCACCCAGCTGTGCATGCGCTCAGTTTACATTTGTGGTGAGGGCAGGTGTGTGGAACAGTCAGTGGCAGATCAAGGCAGCCTCGGGCACTTAGGGACTTCAAGAAATTGCATTGTCTCTGCTCCTGCAGCTCAGGCTGCCTGCAGAGAGGGAGGTAAGGAGAGCCGTAAGGGGGTGGCTGTGACCCAAAACTGCAACAAGAATCCCATCAGTTCATTTCGTATCAGAATAGCTCACAGAGAGAGAACAGTTACCGTTAGTTTAAGTTACATCTCAGTAAGGCGAAGGATTCATATCCCATTATCAAGGAAATACTGGAGTCATTCAGGCCCCTTTTGTTGTGATTGCTGCCTTTTATTGGTTTGAAATGACACTTTTGGAGGGCTTATTTCTACCTTACTACCTATGGTTGTCTTTTCACTCTGTGTTAATTTACTGGCTAGTTCAAAGAGCTCCAGATTTAGGTGCTAAGGAATAGCAATAAAATCATAAAGCCACAGTTTATTTCAACAATAACTTGATCACACATTAAATTACAACAGAAAACAGTTTCAACAGGGGTTTTCAACAAAAAGCAGTTTCTTTCTCTATTTTGTTTGGCTTAAAACTCAGAAAAGAGGAGGTATTACACAAACACTCAGAAAAGCCTCTAGTAATGCCTCAAAACAGAAGAGCAGAATTGTAAAAAACTAACAAACTGGAATATAAATGATTTTTCTTTCTCTAGAGAGGTAGAGCGAAAGCTCTACCTCTCCACAACCACATGCTTAAATTACCAAGCCATCATAAGGGTAAATGTCAAGATAAATGCTTTGAAAATGTCCTTCCCTGTATTAGTAACATCACTATGGACTATTAAAATTAAAAGGCTCTTTAAAACGTAATTGACTTTTTCATTATTTATCTGCTGCTGCCGCTGCTCACTTCCACGCGTGTAAGTAGTAAGTAGTAAATCCCCAGAGGAGTGTTTCATATCTATATAAATGTATATTAAATGCTTTGCCTCTGGCATTTTAGAAGTAGCACAAATGCAGCTGTGTTTGTGCATCTATAATTTCAGGACGTGAGCCAGCCGCTCAAAGAAGTTTCCATTTGGCAGCTCATATTGTCTTCTCTGGAGTTTTGCAAAATATCCAGTGTTAGTAACAAGGGTGTGTGAGGCAACGTCAGAACAGCAGAAATTATCTAATTACATTAAGACTTTGTTTATGTGAAACACTATGCCATAAGTAAATTGAATCCAACCAGCTGTCTTCTGGGCTCTTACCAATAGGATAGAATGATATGCAAAATAGTACAAACTAATTACTTTCTTTTATGGGAAGCTCCTCAAGAAGATTATGTAAAATACATCAAAACAGACTTCATCCCCAATGCCTCTCATCTGTTACATAGTAAATGCAGCCTGTATAACAGAAATTAATACTTTCTCTAGAAAAATGCCTTAACCATTTTGTGTGCACTCATCGTAACTCACAGAGGGGGAAGCATGAGGGAGGGTGCTGTTTGGAGGTGAAAACGAACAAAAAATGGCAGTTGTGGAGGTCACGCAGCCGCACTGTGCTGTGCCCTGTAGCTCTGACTCTCCAAGGGATGCAGAGCAGCAACTGTGACCCTGTGAGCACATGAGGTGCAAACCAAGCTGTGGTGTGGCAGGAGGGAGCTGTCACTGGTGTGACTCTCACACTCAGCGTGTGAGCCTTGGCAGGTCTGGTTTGTCAAAGACGGGACCTGTGTATTGGTTGCTTCCTTCTGAAAGCAGAAAGTTCTGGTGTTTATATAGTGCATGTCCATTTGGCTGTTACTAATTCAATGAATTTTTTTTCTTAATTCAGAACATTTTATGGCTATGGTGTTTTATGTTTTTTTCCTCTTAGTAAACTGCAGAATGGAGCTTGCAAAACCTCCAGCCTCTTAGGACACGCTATATTTAATCCTGCCATCCCAAGGTATGTAATTTGATGAGTTAGCTAAATATTTTGCTGTGCTGAAAAGAGCACCTAAGCATTGGTGTGCTTGTTGTTTTGTTTGCTCCGGACTGATACATCCTGCAAACAATCCAACTTCATTCCTTGTCCCCACAATGATAGCATTGTACAGTGCCACAGATCAGCATCAACTGATGTGTGATGCACGGTGCCTCATCGTACCAGAGACTGAATCAAAGGGCTACTGAAGAGTACCACAGCTTTAAAAAAAGATGTAGCTGAACCTAGAATTTGTTTTGTTTTGATAGCTGTTGTTTAAACCAGGCTCCCCAGTATTTTTCTGTTAAAAACGTCTTTGACATGGCTATAAAATCACCTTAGTCAAAGGGTAAATGAAATGATCACGAGTCTAAGATTAACCCTACAAAGTAATTCCCTGGCTTATAGCTACTGATGTTGCCCTGCCACTGGGGTACTTGGTTGTTTTTACCCAGGCTGTGCATCCTCACTCTGACAGGTTGTATCAGCTGAAGAGCCCCTGCCTGGGGAACCAGAGCTCAGGGGAGAGAGCTGCAGGCATGGTTTTACTAGGTCAGTATTCCTGTGACAACAAGATGTTTGCTGAGGATTTGTGTCAGCTCAAGAAGAGAATCTTCTTTATAATTTCAGTGTCTCCACATACAATACAAACCTGTGATTATACAAAGCATATAATATACAAAATGTAAACACAGTGGTGTAAACCAGGCCTTAAAGGACTCTTCAGTCTTGCCTGTAACTCTTTGTGCCAGTGCTACACAGGAGCACTGCTGCCTGAATCCTCCTGTTGAACCATCTTGCCAGTGCACAGTGATGTAACGTTATGCAATTTCATTATGCAGTGACACAAATACCATGGAGCTGAAGCACTACTTCCAAGAAAAATTTCTTCCAGCAATAAAAACAATGTTTAAATCAACACAAACACACGGTTTTGATAGTAAGGCAGCTGTGGGTCACCAACTGTTCTGAATCAGCATGTCTCGAAATGGAGCAGAATGAATTCTCATACCTTCAGATACAAACTGTCAGAGTTTAGAGAAGTATAGATGCTTTATACCTCAGGAAACGTGCCTAAAAGTAGGACCTCATATACCAGTTTGGAAACAGCAGAACCATGTTAGCCTGTTGTGCCTTTTCTCTGCACTGTGGCTGTAGCGTGCAGTGGAGTGACAAAAGTGTGGGACAGAGCAGAGCCATTGCAGCAGCAATCCTGCCAGCAATGCTTGTGATGTGGCCCCATTGGTGTTTTAGTTGGGATCAGGACTGTATTTCTTAAGCAAATCTGAACATCTGTACTGCCTGTGTTCCATTTTGCACCAGGGGCGGACTTTGAGTGCAGGGGTTAGGTTCTGTTGAGTGAAATTAAAATGAAAAATGTTCTCCAGAAGTGGCCCAACATGCTCAGATCTCATTAGGCATTCAGTCCAGGGGATCCAAATGAAGGTGATTTGAATTGAAAAGACCCTGGAGTATGTATAGTGTGCATGTCAGATCCTCAGCAGCAACTGTTTGTATAGAGCATCTATTCTACAGATTCTTGGTCTGCTTGACCTTACCATGCAGATGTAACTTGATCTGATTTTTAAGAGGTGTTGAGAGAACCTATTGAAAATTAGGCTCCTAATTTTTAAATTCATTTTCCCCAGAAATAAAACTGACCATGTGAAATTCTTACTCTTCCATAGACTATGGTCATTAGTGAATTAGTGCTTACATAATATCACTGAAAGTGATTTGCCATTTCTGTAAATGTGCTGGTAATGGTGAGGAAAAGTGCTAGTTTATTCTATAGTTTCTAAAATATTTCACACTTATAAAAGTGGTAAATATTTCAATCGTTGCTGAAAATGGACTTCAAGAGTGGAATGTCCCAGCTGAATCAGTACACAAAATTACAATGTAACTATAGGAAGATGGGGGAAAAGGGAAAATTGAATAAAATCCCATTCCTGAGTAAAAATCAGCATATTGCAACCCAAATTGGATTTGGACTAGCATTTACCTCTGCTTTTATTATAAGGTTTAATGAGATTCTTAAAAAGTCAGGATCCTCCCATCTACATTTCATTGGCAAACAGTCTGGAAATGCTCTAATTGCATAAACTGAGGCACAAGTCCTAGAGAAAACATGTTTTCTACAATAGAACATAAAGAGTACTCACAGCACTCTTGAGAATTTTCCTGTCTGCATTTCCAAAAGGAAAGGCATTTGAGATACTGTTTAATGTAAAGACTTCAATTGATAAGTAAATGTTAAACAGTGTTTGGAGAAATTTAGACGTTAATTAGTTACAGCTGCTTTTTCAACAGTTCTTACTAGAACTTTTTCTTAAGCAGAAGCAAACAGGAAGCATAACTCTTTCAATATCACCACTGATTCAGATTTGATTCAGCTAGGAAAGAAAAGTCTATAGTAACAAAAATTATAAAACCCTGTTTCCTTCCTGGAACAGGAAATGTAAAAATAGGAATAATCTACTTCCAAATCCTGCTAAAAGAGGTGAAAATATCTCACTTATTTCCAAAAAAAAACACCCCAAAAAAAACCACTTTACATTGTTTTTGAAAAATCAAGTACAGTGACCTAACCAGCTTTAGATATGAATATGCAGCATATTAAAAGAACTGACAGAAAACACAAAAGCACACAGAAATCCTAGCTACCTTGGTTTTCAAGACCCCTATTACAAGCTCCATACCAGTATCAGTCAATTTAATCACTGTGAACTATGAACCACTGTTGATCCACACAATATAAGAGTCCAGCCAATGGAATACTCGCTGATTTCTGATTGTTAGAAGACAGAAGTATCAGTACTCCACTTAAAATTCCAGTCAAAATGGCTGTGATTATAACATGTAATTTAATTTTTCTAAAGTCACAACATCTCATTAATTAGCTGTCAGGTGCTTCATTTATTGAGCAAATTGATGAACACTAGTAGTATGTAGAATGCTCCAGAGATTCCTACTTTCGTTTTCCTTTTTTTTTTCCTCCTCAAACACTATTTGGCTTTTTAATTACAAAAGATCGAGAAATATTTTTCTTGCAACCCAGGTTTGGGCTTGGATATTGATTCTCAGCTAGAAACTTCCTCTCCCAATTCTCTCTTGGTCTCAGTCAGCTTGAAGCCACAGTTTGAAAAATGTATGCCTTAGTTTTTCATGTGTGGAAGAGAAGCTTCATGTTTAGGAGATTTAATGATCCAAATACGAAATCCTCAAATACTGTACAGTTCCAACCCCAGTCATCTTGAAGTGGGAGCCTCAGAGTCTAAAAAGCTCCTTCTGCTGGAGTAATGAGAATCACTGTGTTTGGACAACCATTCCCAATCCTCAGGATAAGGAGGCAGGAGAGGAGCTTTGATTTTTCTCAGGTCTGATGCATGGTCAGCTACTTCACTAAAGAAGCAGTCATGTTTGGGGGCACTTGAACAGATGAACCTCTCTCAAAATGCTGAGGCCAACTCTCCTCCCATCTTAGAGCAGGGACATTTCTTCCAGAATACTTTCTTGGGAGCATCCAGCAGCCTGCACTCATCTCCTTCTGCAAATACAATTTACATGATTAACTGGAACTGAGTCAACACCCCCAGACTAGGGCACAGGATACAGGAGGATTTTAGTGTGAGTTGGGTTTCCTGGAGGGAAGTCCAGCTAAAGAGGAGTCTTGCATTCTCCCCAGTCTATTGTTCAGTCTGACTTGGACCCTGGCCTTTTCTGTTTATTTGCTCAGACAGCCCATCTCCCTGCATACCAATCTGTGTGTGTACAGTAAACATTGGAAGCTCATTGTAGTGGTAATAATGCATTGCAGCTACAAGAATCCAAATCTTCCTGGGTCAGCAGCTGACCTTGGTCCTTTCTGCCCTCTTGTCCCTGCTGGCAGGCTTGTGCAAGAAGGTAAGTGCAGGCAGTCTGTATCCTGTGCATATCCTGAGCACTGCTGCATACTGCAACTTTCATTAGATGAAAAAAATACCTTTATGTCAGCAAAGTGTCTTTTTCAAGGCTAATGGAGGTGACAGAAATTTTGTTGCTGAGACTTAAATATTTATCAGAGAGGAAAGCTTTTATTTGGTTAATTTTGTGACCACTGTGTAGAGAAGGGGACAATATGGAACCACATTAAGGCTAGTTAGAATTGACTTCATTGACTTTGCACTTTGGGCTGTGGCTGTGTATTTGGCAGCAGCTTAACTCATGTTAACACTGCTCTTTCTCTTTGCCTCCTATCAGGAACATATGCCATGGAGTTTTCTCCAGCAAGACATGTGTGCTTCACAGACTTTGGAAAACACAGACATGAAAATAAATTCAAAGGTACCTGCAATTGTAGAGGAAAAGTGATTTAACTGCAGGGAGCACCCTGTGCTAGCTTCTCTAATACAGGTTAAAATAATGGTGGAGATGACTGAGAGAAGTCATCTTTCCATATGCTTTTCCTGCTCCTATGGTCCACCTAAGGCATCTATGTTTGGCTACTGTCGGAAACAGAAATCTGAGCTAAAGGGACCCATTCTGGCCCTCAATATGTTTCATTGCATAGTAACCAAATGCAAGCTGGCTGGGATCCCTGCTGGCCTACCTGAGCCAGGCTTATGCAATCAGACACGTTTCCTATTTCCAGTTGCTTGTAACAATTGGATAATTGTAGTAAGCAAGCCTCTCTTAGTGGTAGAACTGCTAATTTTTAAACAAGCTGATTATTCGTGGTGATAATGGATTTGTCAGACAACATGTAGGTGCCCTTGCTTTGGCAGCTCACTTGCAAAATCCCCTGCCTAGTCCTGAGCATCACCTCTCCTGCCCTGAGCAACCCTCTGTGCTGGGTGCAGCCTAATGCAGAGTCCCTTAATGAAGCACACCCGCAGGCTGCAGGAGAACATCTCAGTCTGTCACTGTCACTCTTTGCATTTGTACCTTGCTGGGCAGAGCTCCTGGCCCAGGATGTGACACAGTGCCAGCCAGGCATTGCTTCACTGAGCTGTCACCAGAGCTGTTTGTCTCCACAGCTCAGGACTGTGCCTTTCCTTAGCCAGGACCTAGCAGATGCACTTTCTGTTGCAAGGGAAGGATAGGAGGAAGGTGCCTGCTCAGGGCATGGTGTGCATGGATCCAGTGAATAATAACCCACAGTAAATGACTGTTTCCTTGGAATTTTTGCCATTTTGATTTCGTATGTTTCAGCAAGGTGCAAAAACAGTGGGGAAGGAAGGCCAGCGGGGAGGGAGAGAGAAAGTGAAGAAGAGGCAAGCTGGTTTATTTGCTGAATTTTATTGGTTGCAAAGCCCAAGTGTAGTCCCTGTGTCTGCTCAAGTGAGTTGGCAGCACATACACACAAAATCTCATATTTCCTTTAAATGGCTGAAATTCCAGTCTGGCCTGGCAGAAGGGTAAATTCCACATAAAGAGCAGTCTCCATGGAGAGTTTTTGAAAATAAATCAAAAACCTGAGAGACTGAGAAAAATTCTGAGAACTGGCGATGTGTCAAACTGATTTACCCAGCTTCATATTGGCACAGTTGGGATATGACTGCCCCTCACAAAAATGCAGAGCCTTAGCCACAGACTCCACAGCTGGTGTTCAAAAACCTGTGTTAGCTCACTGGAGAAGTGTGTCTGTACACACAGCCATGTGGCCACCATGAAGTGTTGCTCATAAGCCATATGAACATGTGCAGATGGGATCCTTGAGTTAAATGCATTTATTCTGACAACCACAAGCTGAATTCCGCAGGTGCACAGACCCTTCTGGCTTGCAAAGACTCATCCTATGCAGAAGGTTGATACACAGTCTGCATCTTCCCTTAAGCAGTGCTTTTAGCATCTTGTATCCTTCTTCCTGCTTTATGGAGCATTCTGGTATAAAGGCTCTATGTGACAACAACAGATAATTTGGGATCAGAGGTATCTATAACATGGAGGAATTCTGTGAAGCTGTCCTTCATTTTACCATCCACATATCTCCCACAAGCCATGCATATTATAGGTGTTTGCATCTTGCTCTGTACATTGAAATGCAGTTGACATTTCAAATGCCTCTACTTGTCCAGCAAGGATTCTCATCCTCCCTAGTTTAATCCTACACTGTAGCCTCACTGTATCCATCACTTCCATGCCAGAAGTCACTGACACTCCTCTGTTAGACACGAGTTTGGTCAAGAAAGAGGCATGTAGTTACTGAGTTGTAGCTCAGTTATTCTGCCAGGCTCTTCCTCTGTGCAGATAAATTCAGAATGGCCAAGGGTTTTCTTTTCCCCTCAACAGCCTCCAGCCTTCTCCCCCACAGCACAGCCCTGGGCAGGCAAAATAAGATCTTCTAGCCAGCAAAGGCATCTTCCAGTGTGGTCAGCACTGCTATGTCTGGATGAGATGACCTGGCAATTACAGTGGAAGTCAAGAGCAGATGAGTAAATAAGCACCAAGCTGTAAGCATGTACATTCTGTCTATGGCACCTGGCTGCATTCTATCATTCCTCCATTTATCAAGGAAGGCAGGGTCACCCCAGGGAGGTGAGGAAAAGTTGTCCTGTGCCAAATCAGCAACATAATCCACAAAACAACAAGTAAGAATCTTGCTCCTAGAGGAAAAGGCATGTCTGCCCATCATCCCACCAACTGTGGGATGGCTGAGGGTTCAAGTCTCACCCACATTCTTTCTGAATATAAATACAAGCAAAGCTACTCTGATCCCTTTTGGTACAGCACATGATTTCCTCATGGCCCCTGACTAAACTGATTCTTGTGCCAGTCAGCTCAGGAGGTGAACATGTCCTTCTGCTATGTGCATACAGATTTGTTTTCAGCTGGCTCTGAGAGCTACATCAAAGTGGCGGTGCCAAATGCATTTTTAAGGAGGAAAGCCTGTTTTTCTCTCACTAAGAGAAGTCTACCCCCAGTAGTGACTTTTACTGTGCTTCTGTCCCACAGAGCATAGCATGGTCTGCAAATGAAGTGTAGAAAGTGAAAAAAAAGACAAACTGAAAACCAAGAGATGAATCACACCAAGTCAAGGATGAGTAAAGGAAGACACCTTAGAAACCTCCTATAATTAGAACAGAATGACTTGGCATCCATTCACCAGTGTTCACTCATTTCACTTAAGAATGATGTCAGTTTTCAAAGACAATATAACCCAAAGCTGGTGCCAGCAGACAGCTGATATATGAAATATCAGACCTCTCTGCAGCTGGTAACTGAGCCATTGGTCACCTTGCCAGAATTACCCAAATTACCCCCTGTGGTGAACTCTTTACTGGCACAGCCTACCTATTCTAAATGGTCACAGAGCTGGTTCACAGCAAGGCAGCACACATGGCAGAGAAGCTTGCAGTGCTACTTCCAGGCCTGTGCTTACACTTAGTCAACACAGTGAGGTTCTCCTGGACCCTTAGGCTGGTATCACAGCAGGACTCTCACAAGACTGGGTCCAATAGTCTTCTTTAGATGCCACCAACAGCACAAAGTCAGGGCAAGCTCCCTGCGAGCAGTGAAGGCAGTGTCATTTTTGTAACCCAGCTCATCTGCCTGGTCCGATTTGCTGTGCAGTCACAGAGATATTGGGTGGCACAAGGGAGGGGCAGTGCTGGGCAGAGCTAACAGCCAAAGCCAGTGTGAGATGGCTTTTTTCAGTGGCAATCACAACTGACTTCAGTAAAACTAAGATAAGAGAAACTGCAGTAACACGAAGACAGGATGGGAACTGTGGTGATAAGTAGAGAAGGACAGGCCAAGAGAGGGATGGAAAGTAAAAGGTATTGCTTTCAACGTGAAAGGTGAGTGCAATGACATTTGTAGCACTGTTCTGCATAAATATGAGGGAAGATTATATTTTTGAAAGCTGGTAGAAAAGATATCACAGTAATTTTGATATGAAATGACTAAAGTTAGGCTGAGATATATTGCTCTGTGTGAAAGAAAGGACATTATTTTAAAGAAGATAGCCAGAAAATATCTGAAAAATTTAGATATTGCCTGAAAATGAGAACCTAGAGAAAGAATAGTCTGACTTAAAAACAATGCCCAAATGTGTGTGTGTGTGTGTGTGTGTGTGTGTGTGTGTGTATTTATAGTTGGTATTTTAAACTCAAAAAGGAAGAGAAGAGACTGAAATAGAAAATACAACGATGCACCAGTAATTTAATTGGTCTGTGTATATGAAATTACCTGAAGTCAAGATGAAGAGGAATAAAAGTGACTAAAAGAAAAAAGCCCTCTCAGTGGAAGCCAAAGGATGATACACTGATGAAGCAATTAAGGAGGAAAAGCAAACTGGGAAAAGGAAAATTAAAGGCAAAAGGACAGTCATGTGTTTCAAAGACTGCTGACATGTCAGAGAAGATAGGAACTGCTCTGAGGATTCACTGAAACACGGTAGTTAGAAAGTGTGACACACCACTCTGATGCCTGAGGTAGAGAAACCAGATTGGGGAGGGTTTAGGTGGATATATAAGATTCCAAGTAATGAAAAGATTCAGTCTAAAGATTCAGTTTACTGGCCTTAGGGATGAAAGGCAAGAGGGAGATGGAGCAGATAGATGGAGAGACAAACAAAGTCAGGAGTGGGATGGGAAGACTTGAAGTAGGAGGAGGAAAAGAATCGTTTGTTATGCTTGCTTGTGACCTTTGGAAATATGGTTTCTAGCAAGGGTCAGTGTAAGGAATACTGGTTGTCACTGCCTTTGCCTGGCTCTGATTTGTGGTGTGACTGTAAAGCATCAAACACAAACAAAGTTCAGTCCTTTTCTCCATTTAGATTCCTGCCCATGGACTATTTTGTTTGTCTTCTCCTCGAGGTTTGCATCTGGCGTGACAAACAGTGCTCTACAGAGGAGGAAGCTTTAGAAACACAGAAATTAAAGATGGAAAATTCCTCTGTAAAAGATCAACTAGCCCACTGTGCTTGGTAGGCCAAGGGATAAACACCATGTTCTGCTTATTTAAAATACCACAAGAAGTCTCCCACAGCAACTGCTCCACCAGCCAGGGGATCTTACAGCCAAGCCATTGTGACAGTTCTCATCCTAATCTTTTTGCCTTGTTTCATCCTAGCTTCTCCCTCCTCACAATAACAATGCTCTCACTTCTGTAAACCAAAATAGTTGTTCTTTCACAACTGTGTCTATTTTTTTTTGTAGCATTGTGTCCTATACACCATGCTCAGCTGTATTTAGTTCTTTCAACTCAAATGACAGGGTCTCTAAATCAATCCTCATCACTTCTGCTTCTTTTAAAAAATAATTCATTTATGTTTGCTGATGTCTTTTTGGTGAGAAGATAGCCAGGACTGAATGCAGTATTCCAAAGAATTTTCACTACACTACCAGTAACAGAGGCTTTTGTTACAGTTTCCATTTATGAACTCTACTATCCTATTGTTTTCTTGTTTCTGGTTTTTTTCCCCCTCCCATTATGTCAAATTAAGGGCCTGTCTAATTTACTGTCTGCTCTCCTGCTATTTTAGGTCTCTCTCAGCATTACAGCTTCTGAGAACTCATCTTCCCAATGAATAGCTGTGAATTGAATTATTTTTTGACAGAGGTAGTAGTATAGCTGCATGTTTCCCTGTGGAACTACATTTTGTTTCCTGAATATCACTTGTGCCAGAGCTTTGGCTTGCAAAATTAATAGAATAGCGTACCTTCAACCCCACAGCTTGGAGGTGTTTCCTTCCCTTCCCCTTCCATCTCCAAGCTTGAAACCATAAAAAAAAAATTTAAATGGCAACTAAAGAAAAAAAAAATTAAATTCTTCTTGAAAGAGTTGTTTAAGCTTCATGGCATCACTGATACATGAAATTTGCTCACTACAGTTCCAAGAAAAAGATGATTGTTAAATAATTTCCAGTGTCACTGAGGATTACAAGACATGTCCTCCCTGGCTGAGATGTGATTGGAGGTTACTGCTCCCAGCTTATCCCCATTTGTCTGCCCCATACACCTTCCTAAAATCTGCAGGGCAACTTCAAATGTAGCTATTGCCTAATCCTTTGTTGTCAAAGTCATCCACTTTAGTTGAAGTCAATATTTTTTTTGCTGACCTCTCCTCCCCATCATACATTGGACAGATGCAGTAAGTACCTGTTATCCTAGCAGATGGAAAGCGCAAGAGATTCTTGTGGATAGGATAAAAATAATAAAATGTAGGTTGGTGACTTCTTAGCCTGATTTAGCAGTGACCCTCAGTTATTTGAAAATTAATGCCAGAATTGGTAATGCTTTTAGAAATGATGACTCTCCTCACTGCCCTCCTCATAGAAAACACTGTGGGTCTTTTCCCAGGACTCGTTTCTGGGAAGCACATGATGCTGAAGACCTGTTGGATCACACAGCCAAAGCAAAGGCAATACATTGTGGGTTCATCCCATCATCAAGTGCATTATAAGCAAACCAATAAAAGGTCACATCTGTTAGTCACAACTCTTGTGGTTAGACTCTTATTGAACAGCAGGCTGTGTGAGAGCAGGGCATGTGTGTGCTCAGTCTTGCTGTAGAGTGAGCTACAGAGAGGATGTGTGGTGTTAAGGCAGAGTGGCAAAAACAAAATTAAGGCTGTAGCTATTTTTCACATGGCCGTTCATTATAGAAATGTCTATGGCAACATTGTTGATGTCACTTCACCTCCTTTTCAGTTCTCTGAGACGATGCTGTAGGGCAAGGCCACAGAAGAGCCCGTTCCTCTCACAGAAAGCACACGGCAGTGCATTTGCACTCGCATTGTCTTTGGGGCAGAGAGCAGACACCTGTGAATTATCACTTGTCTGTGTACAGCAAGGAGCTTTCTTTGAAAACCATATTATTCTCTTCTTGCTCAAACCATAGCTAAAAGGGGAAAAGGAGCAATTAAAGGTAATTTTTATCATCTGTCAACCTGAACACAAGTCTTTTCTCTTTAGATCCCTTTCACTGCTACCTTATTCCACTTGGGCAAGCTGTAGGGCAGGATTTACCTTATCTAACTTTGAAAGCTTGGTGCGTTTTGCATAGACTCAGATAGCTAAAGTTAGGTCAAATGAATCCCACCTAAGTCTTATATCTCTTTCTGCTGGGCTGTATTTCTAGTTGTCTTTCTTGTCTGCCCTTGCCGTATATTAAAGTCTTCCCAGTACCTGTGCTCCCGCGTAACGTAACTGGGGGCCCTCACTCTCACTGACAAAGACTATTTTCTTTCCACAGAATCCTCACTTCTTCCTAAAGAGGAAATCAAAGAGGACCTCCCCCTTTTTTCTGGTGTGGTGGCAGTGGTCTTTTCAGCTCTTTCCTCCCTCTTCTCCCACAAGTGGGAATCCAGCCATACATCAGGATGGTCACAGTAAGTCTGTGTTGTGGCAGTGATGTCCCTCAGTGGTAGTCCTGAAGCTAGAACCACATGGGTATGGCAAGCAGCTTTTCCTTCATAAACCTTATGCAGGAACTTGTCCCATGCTTGAAATGTATTGTCAAATTTTGATTCATAACAATGTGAGTTAAAATTTGGGGAAAGATGCCAGATTGTGAAATGGTGTTTGGGGTTTTTTTAGAAAATCCAGGAATTTCTCTCAGATGGAGCATGCCACCTGAACAAATATGTCAGGTCACCATTCTCCTCACCTGCAAATTCCTTTACTGGCCCATGGAGAACAGTTCAAGTCACACCCTTGCTTTGCAGCTGATCTACCCACAGTGATGGTCACTTCCTAGCTATACCATGAGGCACAGATTGAGATCACTATTCAAACTCCACTTCAGCAATGCTGTCTCTGAAAAATAAGTAACTGTCAGCTTGAAAAGCAGGTGCAGGATGAATGACAATATGCACTTTTAATTTTAGTACATTAACAGATTTTATATATTGGGTAGGTATCAACACTCATGACACATGAGTCTGGGACAGTCAAAATGTTTTTGTATGTGTTCATACAGCTTTCACTAAAGTCTTGCCTGCAAGCCCCCGGTAGTGATTTCATGTTCATGATAGCAAACCCTAACTAGCAGAAGCAATGGACAGCAGGTAGGGTTCACAGTACCTCAGTGAGTCTTTGTTTTAAACATCTGGAGATAGAAAAAAAGAGACATGAGAATACCTCTCCTGCAAACACATATGGCAGCTGTTCTTATCTAAGCTTACTATGGATATCTACACAACTTAAAAGTGTTAAAGGATGCCAGCAAGAGCTAATGGATAAACATACTGGTTTCAGAGTAGCATCAGCTTTTCTAATTCTGACACCAGATGCAACTCAGTTGTAAAGTTATGATTTGGATTCTCTTAACAAGGAGTGCAGCAGGTTACCACGCTTCACCAGTATGGTGCATAATTCACAGAAGGCTCTTAAACGGTTCGAGAAAATTACACTACGTTACCAATTTGATCTGTCTCCTTTAAGTACTTAGAAGTCTCAAGTGTTTCCAATTAATGAGTAGCTCTCCAAAAGTCAGCGTAGCTATTTGACTTACATGTTCCATGCGATTACTCCCCGATTGCAACTAATTGTGGCTTTTCATCTCTTTAAGGACCCCGAAATACAAGTGGTTTTCTTCAGCAGTTTCCTGTCTGATACCTGCTGTAGACTGTGACAGCAGAACAGAGCAACTGCGGCTGCCAGAGGAACCTTGAACTATGAGATCAAAATAAAATAGCCCCTATCTCTAAACGGCACATCCCTTTCCTCCGTGCTGCACAACCCGTTTCTTTGGCTGGCTGCGCCGGCGAGGAGCCGGCGGAGGTCCAGCATCTCCCGGCCGAGCCGGCGAGACCCGGGGCCGGGAGCGCCCCGCGGGACCCGGGCTGGCCGCCCTTCCCCGGCAGGGGCCTCCCGAACTTCTCCATCCTTCCCATTCCCTTTCTTTCGCTTAAGGTCAGAGGAATTTAAACTTCCTGACTGCGAAGGGACGGGAGGGGTACCCCCAGGCGGAGCGGGGTGGGAGCCGGGGGAGGCAGGCGCGGCTGCCCCCGGCCCGGCCGGCTCTTGTCTCGGCGGGGAGGAGCCAGCCCGGGGCAGGCTGTAGCAGCAAGGGCTGGCCGGCCGCCAGGAAGTGTAAAATCCTGGCCGGTGGGTGGCAAATTTCGCCAGATCGCGGCGAGGAGGCAGCGCGTCCGTCCGTCCGTCCGTCCGTCCGTCCGTCCGTGCGTGCGTGCGGCGGGCGCGGGGAGCGGCAGCGCGGCCGCCCGGCCCCGGGTGAGTGCGAGCCGGCCCCGCTCGGCCAGGGGGGCTCGGGGGCCCGGCCCGGCCGCCCTGCCCGGGGGCAGCGGGGCCGGCGGCGATGCCGCTGGCGGCGCGAAGGGGATGTTTACCGGGGGGCGGCTGCGGAAGGGAGCGGGCTGGGCCGGCTCCCCGCGCTCCGCGGTGCCTCTGGAGCGCAGCGCAGGCATGAGACCTGGGTAAGTTCTCTATTTAAAAATATTAAAAATAGACCCTCCGGCTCCATAGCGCTGCCGAGTGAGTCATTTCCAAACCAAATGTTTCAGTCCAACCCTTCCCCCCAGGAGATGCAATAATTCTGAAACCGGGGCGGAGGGAAAGAGATTCTTCTCCCGTCTTTCTCTAAATAAACTGAATTAGCATGTAGAGGAGACAAAAGCCATAAGAGTAGCTGGCCACTTGTTCAAAAAAGTGAAGCGTAGCTCCATCCCTTTCTCTCTTCCCTTCTACCTCTCCCATGCTGTTGCCGCCCATCTTTCCCCAACGTGCGCTCGGAACTTCTCTGCCCTAGAAATATTTACAGTGCTTCCCAATTTCGTGAGCATAATCTGCTTTCCAGTTCCTTCAACTGCCAAACACATTCACTGCCACCGTCTTCTGTATGGGACATCAGCCACAGCCACACGTCATTCCAGCAGTGACCCCAGTCAATGCAGCTCCTGGCTGTCTATGTTGAAAAGAATAGTCCAAAGCACAGCTATTTTTTTCTGCCTTTTCCAGTCATATGATGATTTGTTCATGTAAGTGAGCTGTCTTGACTGGAGGGATATTTTGTTTGTCAAAAACAAGTGCTGAGTGTATTTATAGGCGATGCTGCAATTTTGTGGTGTGAAAGAGCTCGGTTGAGCAGAACTCATCGGTACCTGGATCAGCATGCAAGACCTGTTTATATCTCGCATATAGTGCTATATGTGTGTGCATATTTAATGCATATACCCATAGATCATATTTCAGGGTAAGGCAGAGTGCACAAAACACAGGAGCTGATATGCAGGTTATGTATTTTTTTCTCTTAAACAGATGTCACAATGCAGTAACCCCTAACAGTCTAGCTCTAAATCAGAGGTTCAAGATACTGTGGTCTCCTAATGAACTGACTTCCTGAAAACCTCCTAGCTGCAAGTAAAATCCTATCCTCTTACCTCTGTGAAGAACTTTGTTAGCATTTTGATAACAAAAAATATAGTTGAACATCTGTGCATTAAATTATGCCAGCTGTTTTACAGCCATGACAAGGATGTTAGGTTTGATGACCTGATCTGTGGTAGCAAACCAAAACTTAGTGACATGTCTGTGTAGGTAAGTGGAGAATTGTCATGTAAAAGCACTTGGATTATTTTTTTGCTGCTTAGATTCAACTTCTCCTATTAAAGCTATTTATACTTTTTTACAGTCAAGAGAGACCATTGTAATTGAGTGACCTGTGCCATAGGGTGCAGAGTGCTGAGGGATTTCTGCAGAAGGCATGAAACTTTTCTTTTAGCTATAATGTAGAAGAGATTCATGAACTTAGGGGTGTTACCAAAGTACTAAACACAAAATGAAAAGGTTATTCGCTTGTGTTCCAAAACACAAGAAAAAATAGACTTCAGATCCCAAGTAAATGCAAATTTCACAGTAATCTAGGGCGAGGTACACTCTTGATGCACAGTTCATAGACAATGAATGGCATTCTTGCTATGATACAACATCTGAGGGAACAAAGTTCTTGGGCTTGGGTCAAAAAACATGTGCATTTTGATGAAGCTAGGAAGAAACTTTTCCAGAGGTGGATTATTCTTGGTTGTCTGTGACAGGGGTGTCCTGAATCTCTGGCTTAAGTAGCTGTCAGGTCAGGTATGGTGTGTTGTGCTGGGTTCTGCACAGATGGCACTGGAAAATTGGCAGTGACAAGGGTGGGCAGAGAAGTACAAGTACACTTAAGCCCTTATTGGGAGTCTTTTTGATATGTCAGCTTAATATTTCCTTTTGGCAGTTTTACAGCACAGTTAAGGTGACAGTTTCGCATTTGTCTTCCGCCTTCAAGATAAAATTCTTTGTAATAATTTTATGCAGTGTGCTCATGGGTTGTCTGATATCACCTGAAACTCTGATAAGACTTTCAACGTTCGCTTTCAAAGTTCAGCTGGGACACAGGTAGTGTTTGCTGAGTCCTTATTCCCTTTTGGAAGAATTTCAATTCCTTAAATTTCCAGCAACCAAAGACAGAATAGGTGAGATATTTATCCTTTTCTTTGTTATAGCTTCCATTCTTACAGAAAGGGTGGAGGAATGAGACTTGCATGTATCAGCAAGGATTTAAAAGTAGCAGACACAAAAGTACTAGAATTTTATCCTCTTTGTAACTCATATTCAGTGAGTTCAGTTTTCATGTGACTTTTTTGGGCTCCTGTAGTATTTGTGGAATTTTTTTTGCCCATAATGTATGGCCTTTTGTACTCATTGTTTCTGCTGATGTGAGTTCAAGCATAAATACACACTGACTAAATATGTGCTAGCTTCCAGGGCCTATTCAGTAGGGCATAACAACCTGTTTTTACTCCACAAGATGAGTTTAAGTGCAACTCAGAGGATGGACTGAGGATTTTAGCAAAACCCCAGTTACACTAGAGCTGGCTGAGGATGGGCTGTGATGTATAAGCAGCTACTTAACTGCCACGTTTTGTAGCCCCAGGGTTAAAAATATGGGGCATACTTAGGTTTTTTAGTAACAACAACAGGAATGTGAAAACAAAAACCAAACAAAAAAGAGAAAGAATGAAGTGCAAGAAAGCACAATGATAATAGATTGTTATTCTAGTTGCAGTAGAGCTAGTTCTTAAATAATTGTGGTTGTTGATTTATTGTTTGATTTTGATAAAGTATATCTTGCATCCTAGAAAATTAAACATGTAATTACATTTAGACTGGTAATGACCTTTTTGCTTCTGAAACTGCGTTTTGCTCTCACTCCTTGCTTCTGCCTGGCATACAATCATAGAAACATAGAATGTTTTGGATTAGAAGGGACCTTAAAGATCATCTAGTTCCAAGCCCCAGGCATGGGCAAGGATACCTTCCACCAGACCAGGTTGCTCAGAGCCCCATGCAACTTGGTCTTGAACAATTCCAGCTTCTCTAGACAACCTGCCCAATGTTTCATCACCCTCACAGTACAAAGTTTCTTTCTAATGTCTAATCTAAACCTATTTTCTTTAAAGCCATTCCCCCTTCATCTATCACTGCATGCCCTTGAACACAGTTCCTCCCCAGCTCTCTTGTAAAGCCGCCTTTCAGTACTGGAAGGTGCTCTAAGGTCTCCTTGGAGCCTTCTTTTCTCCAGGCTGAACACCCCCAACTCTCTCAGCCTGTTCATATAGGAATGGTACTCCACTCCTCTGATCATCTTCATGGCCCTCCTCTGAATTCCTTCCAACAGGTCCATGTCCTTATGGGGGCTCCAGAGGTGGATGCAGCACTCCAGGTGGGGTCTCAGGAGAGCAGAGTAGGGGGAGAGAATCACCCCCTTTAACCTGCTGGCCACACTGCTTTGGCTGCAGCCCAGGATATGGTTGTCTTTCTGGGCTGCAACTGCACCTTGCTGGGTCATGTCAAGCTTTTCATTCACCAACACTCTGAAGTCCTTCTCCTCAGGGCTGCTCTCAGTCCATTCTTGGCCCAGCCTGTATTTGTGCTTGAGATTGCTTTGACCCAGGTGCAGAACTGTGCACTTGGCCTTGTTCAACCTCGTGTTCAGGCCCTCAAGCCTGTCAGGGTTCCTCTGGATGGCATCCCTTCCCTCCAGTGTGTCGATTGCACCAGGCAGCTTGGTGTCATCAGCAAACTTGCTGAGGGTGTGCCACGGTGCCACTGTCCTTGTCACTGACAAAGTTGTTAAACAGTGCCTATCCCAGAACTGGCCACTGCTTTCCACTTGGATAAGGAGCCATTCACTGCAACTCCTTGAGTGTGACCACCTTTAAGAAAGCATCCTGTGGCCTGTCTGTTCCTCTCTTGTGAATTCCTTTAGGAATTTGTTTGTGAATTTCACCACATTTCACCAAGGAAGGAATGGTCTAAAAGGTCAAATGGTATAAATGGTCCAAGTTGCTCTGAGATATGTGAAAATAGTTTTAGAGCCCATGCTGAAGGAATGGCTCTTTGTGGGTGTTATCACTTCCCACATGGGTGAAATTCAGAAGGGAGAGTAACGCTAAGTTACTTTCTGGGTTTGAAAATATATTTGTCGATGCAGTCCAAGTGCCTTTTTCTACAGAAAGAGTTTGATAGTTTACTCATACTTGTATCATTCAAGTGATACATTCCTGGGCTGTATTTCTCCAGTAGGGGTGCATTTACTAGGGCATCTATTAAATGCAGGAATACTGCCAGTGGAAGGAAATAACTCTGTGTGTTTCATCTTCCTTGTTTTCATGTGTGTTCCCATTTAGCTGTATTTCTTAAAAAGCACCTGCTAATTAAGTGAGTTTAAGACTGGTAGGTCTGTTGACAGCATAAGCTACTGAACTGGGGGCCTGAGATCCTTGGAGTACTGCTTTGCTATTAAATCAGCTGTAGTTTTTGGAGTGCTAGCAGCTTGAGTAAAGCCTTGCTCTAGAATTGGAGACAAACCAGTGGTGATTTTACATCTCCTATGTCTTGGTGGCTGAACCTCAAAAGAGGGATGCAGATAAGGTTGCTTAAAAGAATCTGTGCTAGCTGGTGTGGATTGGGATAGTACTGCAGTGGTCCATTTTGAAAGGATGGTTGCTCTAGCTCTTATGGATGCAACTTTATGGAATGCCTAAAATACACTAAAGCTTTCAGTTAATCAGAGAATGGTGATAGATCTCCTCTTTCCCCCTTGTTGTCCATTCCTCCTCTCTATTGGATTGGTTTTTTACTGTACCTAAGAGGTAAGTGTATTTTTTCATTCTCAAACTGCTCCATCAGTTTTATTTTTCTGAGCCCATGCGACATTTTTGCTTCTTGCCTTTCATAGCTAGGTTTTTGGTGTGGTAATTGCTTATTAGGGGGAAACAATTTATTTCAACTAGATTAAATCTTCTGTTACTGCATCTAATTCAAATTTGTCTCTACCTTCATTCTGGTCAGCTAAGTGATTCTAATAAGCTGTTCTCCTCTTATTCTCACCCAAGCATGTTAGAGTGTTTTGCAAACATATTGTGTCTTTTAATAGCCATAAAAATTTTCTCCATTTTTTGAATGATGTGAGTCCTAAGAATTTAAAAATTTGTTTGAAATAACACAGAACATCTGTGGTAGAAAACAAAATAACTCTGTTGTCTTAGATGCTACTCCTTGATACGAGATATTTATTTTTCTGTGCTCTTTACTATGACTGAATCTCTTTAGTTCACATTGAACTGGCTTGCTCTGTTATTACTGATTTCTTACAATTTTAATGAGTAGTTGTACTATCATGTATATAGAGTGAAGTAGCAGTCTTACTTTGAACTGGCTGTAAACTCCAAAGAGGCTGCAAGGGTCTCTCAATTACAGAGAAGATTCTCAGACCACAGTGGGATATACACAAAGGTTTTTTTCCCCCTCCTCTTATATTTCCTCTCACTCTTAAGCAGAGTTTCACTTTGAATTTCAGGTTTGATTTAACCTCAGAAACTCAGACTATAACTGAGTGGATACCACTGAATTTCTTTATAAATGGTTCTGTTATCAAAGCCAAGTTAGATCTGTTTGTGAAGTTGTTTGAGATGTATTGTGCATAAAGGCATGGTGTGGGTCAAATTTGAAGAGGGAATATGCAAAAGATGGGAAGGAAAACAGGGATGCTGCTGTCTCTGTTGTGGAGATGGGTGTGTAGTAGGAAGATAAGGAAGGTGAGATCTTGTTTTGGGTAGACAGTGTTCTGTGCCAGTAGAATTGTTGATTATACGATTCCATACCAGAGTGTGAACACTCTGTATCAGGAGGGCTGTTTTCCCCTGTTCTAGTGATGTCATTTTGATAACATATTCAAGCTCAATGGTTAAAATCTATCAATTTTAATTACAGATATGTGAGGCCAGTAGAACACCTCAGGACTGTTTATGGGACATCAAGTTGCTGCCTTTGTGATGGTGAAGCCAGAAAAAAAAATGGCACCTTTTGGTATTGAATCAGCTTAGGAAGGGAGAGGTAAGGAGAGGTAGATCAGATTCATCCTTTTCTCTCCAACTCTGACGAATAATTTGAAAGCTTCATTAAAGCAGCTTAGAGGGATATTTTTGTTTGATGAATAGGATCCTGGCTTGCAAGGTTGAAGACCAGGCTAAGTCACTTCACTGGCTTAGCAACTTTTATTTCCTCAGCCAGAAAATTGAGCTAATTATTTTTACTCTTATGAGTATGCCTCCAAGAGCTCTTGATGAAAGGAGTGATTTGCAGGACTGAGTGGCCCATCTGCCTGGGGCTGAGCCTCCCTGGGATCCCTGAGGGCTTTCCCATGGTGCAGGGAGGGGAGGGCAGGCTGCAGATGTGGGGCAGGCAGTCAGGCAACCCTGGCAGTGCACAGGCTGGGGCCAACCAGGGGCTGGCAGGAGGTGTGTGATGGGGTGCAGGTAACCTGCTTTGGCTGGCTGAAGTCCTGCTTTTCCCAGCTGGCATGAGCCTGCACCAAGAGCTTGAGGAATCACCTGTGCCAGCATCTAGGGCAGAGCACTTCATTTGGAGCATTGTCCTGCTTCCACCTGGATCCTGCCCTTGTGCTGAGGAGCAGGGGCACGGCCCCTGAGCCTGCCTGTGGCCTGTGATCTCTCGTCATAGCCTCACTACAGTTTCCCCTTGCAAAATTTCTGAGCCGATTTTGGGGATTTCAGAAACAAGAGTCATTAATTTATGGGGGGGAAAAGCTATCTTTTAAATTTTGCAACTTGAATCAATCCTGTTGATGAGACTGGAAGCCCTGAAGGCTGGTATTGCACTCTTCTACCTCCCTTCCAGAACTGGGACTGTCTCTAGCATGGGCTGCATTCCTGATGCTAGCATGAACCCACCTGAAAATAAACTCTTCCTTATGTGAGGAGCTGCTCACAAGACAAACTGTCACCACTTTTCCATGCTGTTTCAGGGCTTGATTCAAACCATAATAAGATCAATGTTTAGCTAGATTCCTATTGTTTTTATGAGCTGTGGGTTAAACACTAAAATTTTTATGGATCAGATAGCCAAAGGTGTGAAGCCATGAAAGGATGATGGTGTAGGAAGGACTATGCCTTGAAATTGGACCCTGGGCTACTCCAACATTTTTGACTCTCTTGCTTTCAATAGCTTCTGAGATATATCTAAGACACAGCTTCCAATCACTGTTGACCAGAAATTACCTCAGTTATTGAATGAATCCCAATTTGATCATCATCTCTCCTGAAATGTGGGAGAGATGATCAAACCATGTTTAATTTTAAGAAACTGAGCAATTGGGAGCTATAAGAGGAACTGAACGTGCTGTTAATTTAGCAGTGGCAAATGCTGCTGTGTTAGAATATAAATTAAGTTCATGCATGAGCCGTGAATAATTATGATGACCTGCAAGAGTCCAAGTTACAGGTCGTGGGCTGCTTTTCCACTTCTCAGTGTGGCTGCATAGCAAGTAAATGAGGGATTTTTGTCAGAAGTAGTGTCTTTTGTCAGTTGAACTCATGTCAAGAGTTTTGCCAATCACATACTTTGTTAAATATTTATTGGGCTGGAAGGACAATCAGCTAACAAGAATCTGGTTAGCTCTCTGTGCACTTTTTGTGTCTGAGGCAGGATAGAACCACTCATTAAGCATTGTAGGCTTAGTACAGTGGGGCATTTTTCTGAAGATTACGCTTCTTCTATGCTCAAAATTATTACAAAATATTAAGGTGCATGTTGCACTGTCCAATTTGTGGTTTATGATCATAGGTCATCAATGTCACAATTGCACAAAGAAAACAAAAGAGAAATATAAGCAAGTATATACTTTTCTTCATGAAGGGGCTATTTTTAAGACTAAAAATAATTAAATGGCAAAACATTAATTATGTCAGGATAACCCATCATTCTCTATTCCTCTATATCATTCTCCAGTATTTCTTTCCCTCATTGCCACCTATTTTAGAGTTACTTTTGTACTTGTAGCTTTTTGGGATGAATTTGTTCTGGAGTAATGTTGGTGAAAATTTCCTCCTAAGAAGCAAAATCAGTTGTAATTTTTTCTGCACTGTCACTTCCATTAGCAGCTGTTGCTCTGAGTTTTGCAGAGAAGACATCAGATGAATTTTATAAGGTCTTTTCTGTTAAATCTCAGTTACCATGGGCCTTTTGTTTGTTTAGCCCAAGATTATAATGAAGATTCATAATTTGGCGGAATTGCTTCCAATTTTTAATTTCAGTTATTCTTTCTTTAGTGGAGAGAGATCAAAGTAGGGGTAGTGCCTGATCTTGCTTTTCCTCCAGACAGTCAAATGTATTATGGTCTGTTGGGAGGGAAAGGTCGATTCATGAAATCATTTTATAATGATTTCTCTGTTGTTTTTCATGGCTAACAGAAAACAAATAACAAAAATTTCCTAGCTTCATGAATGTAATGTTTTTATAAATGTCTGTATCTATGTGTGTTGGAAAAGGATTTGTCTTGATGCTCAATTCTTTTCTTTAGAGATTCAGATTAATCCTAAAAGTGTTTACTCAGATGTGATGAATTACAAGTGGATGAAATTACATTGTTGTCAGATTGACTCACCGTCCTGCTGTGCTGCCTCAGTTGGGAACGTTGACTTTCATCTCTGCAGAATTAGCTCCCTTGAAGACCTGAGGTTTACACAGATAACATATCTGCCTTGTTAGAGGTCTAGAGGGTTTTGGTAGCTGGACTTTGAGATGATATGTGGGGATAAGGAAAACAAAACTGGGGAAAACGACTGGGGGTAGGACACCTGGAAGGGAAGGAAGAGCAATACCTATCTCTCTGACTTAGTCATGAGAAGTGCCATGCCAAAACAGATGGGCAGGGTCACTAAGCAGGAAGAGGGGCATGGGGAATGTTTAGGATATATCAGCTGGCAAACAGTTTGAAATCCGCTGATGCCATGTAAAGAATTATCCCAGCAGCTGAAGCACATGGCAGTGAAAGATTATCTAATGTGGCTGTGTGTCATGTACAGTCACTGCACTTCAGTCTCTGAGTCTTAATGTATTTTATAATTGATGGAGAGGATGTTGCTTGGTGCCTGGAACATGCTGCATCCTGCTGTCTCCCATCATTCTGTGCAAAAGGGGAAAAGTAATTGCTTCTCTGTAAGGCTTTTCCTAGTTCTGTGGTTGCTAATAGGATTGTGATTATTAGGAGTTTTATTTTGTAGCCTTCTAAAGGTCTTTAATCCTAGCAAGAGGAAACTGCAGAGTTTATACTGAAAGGAGTTTATACTGAAAGCCTCTAGGAGAACACTGTCTGTTTCTGAACATTTCTGCATAATTCTGTGAGAATTTTCACAGCAAAATGAAAAGGAAAATTGTTCCTTGCTCAGCATTTTGCTAAATGCTGTTCATTCCTAATAGCTCAAATAGCCTGAATACCACAAGGGCTTCTTACTAACCTATAACTATGTTAATGCCTTTCTTGCCACAGGGGTAGCTTCTCCCAGTAAAAAGCCAAAAAATTGCACACCGCAGAATGCACACCACAGATATTGCCAATAAACCACTACTGCAACCTCCCTGTGAAAATGAAGCATTATTTACAAGGCTTCCTTGCTTTGGGGAAAACTTTCAGTGGAAGCTAGTTGCTGTGAAAGGAAAATCTGGTGTGATGGAAGTATTTGATTGGGTTCAGATGCTTTGGTGTACCTTCAGGTGCACAGGATCTGCAGAGTACACCTGAGGAAAGTCAGTTTTCTATTGAACTCTGTTACTTTGAGCTTTATGGAACTCTGAAAACAGTTTAAATGGGCTGTGGGCATGGGGAGACAATGGTTTTCCTTACAGACTTTGGCATTTCCAGTTCTGATAACATGAGGGTCAGTTATGTTTGGATACCATTTAGGGTTAGCCTGCCTTCAGAGTAAGAGTTTGGTGTGCCTGCCATTTAACAGTTACTGGGCTTAGATAAGATAGGAGAGGTTTATGTCTTTGAGTCCTGAAGGAATAAAAATAAGAGTTTGAATCAGGTCCTAAAGCTGAAGATCTTGCCTTGAATTCCTGATGAGATTCTAAAGTAAGTTTGATTTGACAGTAACGTGGCATTGCAGGCTGGGTTGGGGGAGGAGGAGGGGTATCTTATCTGCTCTTTGCAGGCAAGAGCTTGTTTTTATCTGACCTGATGACCTTTAACAGAGATTAAGGAAACCAAGGTGTATGTTTAAATGAGCATAAGCACATTCCCTAGGTAAGAAGTGTTCAGGAAATTCATCGTGGGGGCCCAGTGTAATGCCACAGTTCTGCTGTGTGGAATCAGCCTTGTAAATCCATAGCCCAAGCTCAGGAGAGACCTTCCTGATCATGATGTTTTACTGCTTGCACAGAATGGGCCTAAGATTTCCTATCCATACTTAAATTTATATATATTAAAGCACAGAGGTTGTATATTGATTTACATTTCTGAACTTAAGCTCTCCCCTTGCAATTTAATATAATTCAAATGAATATAAATGCATCCTATCAAGTGATTTCATTGTTGGGGAGAAAGGTGCTTGCATGCATTTGTGGCATCTGGAATAGTGGTAAGATGAGGCTTTTGGGCTAGCACATCTTAACCACTGCTTTCTAGCCCTGTTAAATGCCTACAAGAAATAATGCTTATATTGCATTTTATACCTCTGAAGGTGAAAGGTGTCTGTGCCTGTGGCAGGGGGGTTGGAACCAGATCCTCTCTAAGGTCCCTTCCAACCGAAACCATTCTGTGTTTCTATGTGTGAAGATTGTTAAGTGAGAAATTTTACAGTGCTGCTGGGGGAAGTGAGCTGTCACTCATTCAGCTCCTCATGCTGTCAGCTTTGGAACTTGTAGACAGACAAACATTAGCCCAAGCTCTTGTTTTGCAACAGAAACAGCCGCTGTGCTTGGGCTCTGCCCCGCGGCCGCCCTTTGGTCTCCTATGAGAAGGACCTGCCTCGGCTCTCCAAGGTGCTGCAGCTTTTTCCTCTGGTGATTTCTGATGTGGTTACAGTTGTCAATAGAGAAATTGCTGCCAGATTCAAAATGTGTGGGCAATGTCAAATGAACTGTTGCTGCAAAAAGCACACGAAAGATCCTGCCGATTTGGTTGTACTAGTTTATATTTATTCTTGATGTCTAAAAGTTATGACTTTGTTTTTATTTTAGTTGTAACAGAGCAGCTAAAGAATCAACAGATTGCTGCTCTTTCAAGCAACGACAGTTAAGGCTCAGCTTATGTCACAAAAGAGCATCTGGGCTTTGCCATCTCTGAAGATAGCCAGGAGTTGTCTAAAGGCAGGAGAAAGTTGCACTTGTAGCCATTTTCCAGTTCCACAGAGATTTCTGCAAACTGTGTTTAGCTTGAAGGTTTAACAACTGTATTTATTTCTTGAATAGCACCAAGAATCATAGTACTGCATGTTTCGTTGCCTAAAAAATGGAGTGTTTTCCCTGTGTTTTCTCCATTAGCCTCTTTGTTGGCAGGGCATGTGGTGTCCATGGCACAGCAAGGGCCTTGCAAAGGCTTCATGGTGGTTGATCAGAATCTGTCAAGGCCATGCAGAACTGGGCTAGCAAGGTGAGCTCAGCATAAAATGGGGCTGGCCAAGTGGGAAGAAAGCTGTTTTCTTACATGTAAGAGTTAATTATAGTTTGGGCAGTGGAAAGAGTTTCCTGGAGCTGAGCTCTAGTCAAGTTAGTGCAGATACTTAGCTTTTTTTTCGTCTGACCATCTCTCTTTTCACCTCTTGCTGAAGATGTAGTACAAAAGAGATTTTACTTTACATCTTTCATGTGCAGTTCGGTTACACAACTTCTTTGTTTGCTTCTTTTCCCCTCTGCTCTCCTGTCTCTCACATCTCATTCTCCAAACTGCCAACTACAACTATTGCTTGTATTCATCTCTAGTGGGAGGATTTCAAAGTATAGAAGCTTTGCCAAAGTTTTTTTGTGGCTTTTATTCAAGCTCACTTCTTCTATTTCTGTGGTTTACTTGGGGCTACATAATCATCTACATGGAGATGATGATCAGAGTGGAAAATATGGGCATTTCATAATTGGCCTAGCAATTACTTCTCGTGCTGTAGAAAAACCAGAAACATAAAAGTCCTGCTTATGCTCAAAATATCTGATTGTCAGAACTCTTTTGAAGAAGCTCCTTATTATATCCTTTTTGTAGTGAACTGATAGCAAATGGGTTTATTCACTTGCACAACACTTCTCAAAAAAAAGCACTGTGTTCATCTTTTTTTCCACTGTTCATCTTTTGTACCTCTCTAGTGGAATAGTTTTCTCTTTCTACAGTTACTGCTGTTTTATATACAGGCTGAATAGCTAACTGTATTTACAAGTACTTGTAAAGTGCCTCTGGCAGAAGAGTTGAGGTATCTCTGTTCTTGCATCTCTGCTAATTGAAGTCAGAAGAGAGACCATGCTTGCATTTCTGACTGGCTGTGTTGGGTTGTTGTTTAAGGGGCAAAATGGGAAGTGGGGTTGTTGAAGAATTCGCACAGAGTCTTCTCAAGAATTCCAGAGTCTTCCCAAAGTTGCTGTTCATGGCACAGGATATTTTCATCCCTCCTTTCTCTGCCTTACTCTTTTCCTTTCTCTTTGCATTGCAGGAATGCTTCAGTTCCTTCATCATCATGCAGCACATGTCACAACCCGACGCAGTGAGGAGCTGCTAGTCCAGGGCTGACTCTTTGCTTTTGACTGAGTCCTTGGGCTTGAAGACTCATGGACACAGCTGAGATTGATGCTTGAACCTACGAGAGAAGAAACTTTCTGATGGCCCTGCTCCGCGGCACCTGACCCTATGAAAGGAGGGTTCACCATAGCTCCGTCCTTGGCGCTCCAGTTCTACAAGATGGGCTCGTTCAGAAGGCCTCGGCCTCGCTTCATGAGCTCCCCTGTCCTCAGTGATCTGCCTCGGTTCCAGGCAGCCCGGCAGGCCATGCAGCTCAGCTCCAACTCTGCCTGGAACAGGTGAGCACAACCCACCTGGGTGAGCTCTTGCCCTGCAGTGGCTCCTCCATGAGCGTCATGTGTATCTTATGCTGGTGCTTCACACCATTTATGAATAAGCTCATCTGTTTATAACCAAGCACAAATTTTTGGCACGTCCAGGCTTTGCTGGCATTGAAAGCATCTGTAGAGTTGAAACATTTAGACCTGCTAGTGCTCAGTTGGTTTTGGCCAATGCTGTTCAGCTGTACTGTCTTGAAGTAAAGCAGAATTGCTTTTTGTTAACAGTTGCATCTTCTGAGTATCATTTAGGAAAACACATCCTTAGTACTATAATAAATGCCAGTTTATTAATTCTCAAAGGCATTTATTTGCATATTATGAAGCTTTTATCATAGTCAAGTTCCTCTGACAACTACTAAGCTTGTGGCTTCTACCAGCATTTCCTATTGAACGCTAAACCATGCCTGCTGTGTGTGTCATGCAGCAATGGCAACTGGAAAAACAATGTGAAAGGTGAAGAGTGAGATGTCCTATGTCTTGATCTGATCTAATGCTCTGCTGCTACCAGAAGTGGGTGTTCCCACCTTCCCTTCTGCCACCTGGCACCAGCTCTGTTCTCTGCAGACGGTCCTTGCTTGCTGACCTAGCTCAGTTTACCAATGTCATACAAAAGTAGCCTGGCCAAAGCATTGCAGTTTCGTGCCATGATAGTGAGCTCAGGTCTGTGAAGCATGCAGATGCCATAACTTCCCCCAGAAGGGAATGACACATGCCCTTGTTAGCCATGGCAAGCTTTAGACCTGCTAAACCTTCTTGTCTGCTGTCACTTTATGACTTCCTCTGGGCTGGTGAGAGAATTAGAAGATACTCCAACAGCATCTTACAAGCATTAACAAGGCTTAAACTCAGATGTGACTGAGGTGGTGCTGGCTGCAGAACGTCTTCCAGCGCTGCCAGGGTCTTGCCAGATGCTGCAGAGTGGGTGGTTCCTGCTAGGATCACTGGATAATGCAGTATGATGTGTTTGGCAGATACTACCAGAAATCTATGTCTCCTCACAACAACTAGCCTGCAGCACACAGCAAAGATCCCCCAAACAGTTCTGTTCAAGAGACATCTGGCACAAGCAGTATCCCTGTGACAACTTTCCCTTGCTTACCCTAAGTAGGACTGGTTCTGCTCTCTCTCCCAAGGAAGGTGTAGGTAATTAAGAGTAACAATTTAAAGGTGACAAAGAGTGGAAGTATTAAAGGGCAGTTAACCGCACCTGGTTGTAACCTTTCTGCTTCTAGCTCACATTGTGCTCTGTGGTAAATCACGCTGTTATTCGTGGATGTTGTCCTGTCTCATTTCTTTTTTTGGCAGCGTACAAACAGCAGTGATAAATGTTTTCAAAGGGGGAGGCTTGCAGAACAATGAACTTTACACCCTCAACGAAATTATCAGGTAAGTCACAGAAATGCATGAAAATGGATTTTTGTTGCTGCTTGTTTGGTGTTTGCTGGGGTCTGTTTCCTTCAGAACCACAGTTAGAAGGTGTTGGTGGGAGGAGAAGGGATGAAAGCAAACTTAGCACAGCTTTGGGGTTTCTGGCTAACTTATTTCTTTCTTGCTTTTGAATGATGTGAATGGTATAAGGTATTTGGATAATTTTTCTCCAACTTGTGTGGATATGTAGCTTTGATAAGGACAGGTTGTATATTGACTTGGATTGTAAGGCTTTTGTTCCTTCCTAGGAACTATGCCTCTTTTAGGTAAGTTTTATACATAATAATATTGGCATCTCTCTTCTAAAACTGAACTTCTCAGAACTGTGGACTGTTTAAAGCAAACCACAGCATTTCATTTAAAAGCTTAATCTTCACATGATAATTGCAGAACAAGACCTGAAAATATGAACTGTGAAGATAAAAAAACTAAAAGCCTAGCTAACACTTTTTTTCACTGATGCTAGTGATGGTTAAAAGTATCATTTTCTTTTAAAAGCAGGTTTCATGATTGTCTGTGGTTTCATTCTGATTAGTTGGAAAGTTTGATTAGCAATAGATAAGACCATAGAGTAGATAAAGAACTATTCTTGCCTTGGTTCCAAGTGCTGCTGAGAGGAGTCTGGTCAGGGCTCATGGATGTAGCACTCTTTTTTTACCTCTGCATCCATATTAATTTGTCAAGAGTGCTGTCATAGCTGTCTCCACTTCTTCTTTTTTATGCCCTCCCCTCATCCCTGTTGCATTTTTTTGAGCCCCAAAAGATTCAAATGGCAGTTTGAGCTAAGTATGTGCAAAAAAGCAGTCTAAACTACCCCTTTCCCTACTTTCAAAATAAATGCAGCTATCAGGGCAGGAGACTCTGTCCAATTTGGTCTAGTCCCAAACCAGAAAAGTTTAATATAATTTTTTTATGAGAGTTGAGCAAGGGCAGCATCTTGTCCTTTAATGATATTTTAGTGTGTTCAGGTCAGAAGTCTTCAAGTTAGGTTTAAGTACTTGGAGCAGTCTTAATTCTCCGTGGGATGAACATTTGTGGACGTGAAAATAAAAACAGATGTCATAAAACTTGGGAAATACCTAAAGCCTCAGTTTGTTAGCAGACTTGGGGAGTGGCTTTGGGCTTTGTGACTGCCCCTTTGCCCGTGGCAGTGGCTGCACTCTGCTTTTCCCCTGCAGTGCAAGCAGGTGCTCCTTCCCTCCCTCCCAGGGAGGCAGTGCACGGGGCAGAACTGCTGTGGGGTCTGGGCTTGGGCCCAGTGGCTGCACCATGCTCTCTTCATGCTGGTTGCTGAAGTGAATGCAGCCTGTCGAGCACCAGGAGAAGAACAGGAAATTCTTTATCAACTATGTGTGCTTTGAGAGCAGTGCTGGTGGTGGGAGGGGAAATGCCCTTTTCCAGAGACGTGCACTGCCAGGGTGTACTTGGAAGCGCTCACCTTGAATTACATGATTAATGTTCCTGCAGGTGCCCTGAGCATTGGTTACATCTCCAAATGTCACTCTTTAAATAGACCACTTCACATCCAAGTAGCTCATTAATGCCCATCTAAGGAGCAAAGGACAGGCCTCTGCATGTGTGTTAGGAGGAACACCTGCAGCCTCACACCTGTGGTTCTTGATGGAGCTCCCAGCACAGAGTGACTCTCTAGCTTGACACTGGAGAAAAGCCAGACCTCTGGGACAGGCAGCTCTTGTGTGCCATGAGGTCGAGCTGGTGCATTTTCCTTGCTTGTAGTTCTCCACGTGGCTCCTGGGTTGTAGTTTGCAAATGCAGTAAGAGGCTCTCAGGTGTGGCACAGTGCTCCATCATTTGGCAGGGGGAAACACGGGGCAATTTTAAAGGAGGATGGTAATGGCAGGACCAGGGGATGAGCAGCTGGTAACATTTTGCTCTGGATTGCTGCCACCAATTTTTATCTTGCTGTGATTTGATACCATCTCACTGGCTAATTTTGTTTTTTCACTGCTCTGAAAGTCAGTTGTCACAGTGAGAGGAAATGTAAGAAATGCCTTTGGTAAATGGAATTTCTGGGAATGGGAGGTGACCTGACCATGCTTAGGAGGCAACCCCTCCCTTGGTTTTTTTTTGAGGTGCAAACCTCTAAGCTGGTCTTAGCTGCACGAAGCCAAACCCTGCTGGGCTTATCAGTCTGCTGGTGGAGAGCCTGCTGGATTTGGCTGAAGCCAGGGCAAAAGCTTCTGGGCCCCCAAAGACTTAACTGATTTATCAATCTCATGGAAATAGAAATGTGATTTGATTTGGGTGGGTGAATATAAGCACTCAGAGAGAAAGAGGAAAGGCATGTTGGCATGCAAATAAATGTAGAAGCATTGGAAAATGATTAGAGAGGAAGGCTGCTGTCAAATTTGACTTTGAGCAGAGATTAGATAAACTGGTGTAGTTTGTTGGCAAAAACGTAGCCTAAGAACTGGATGGTCCCTGATTCAAATGCTTTTTTTCAAGCACTCTTGACTATACTTCACATTGGTAAAAAGCAAAACTCTTACAACAGAAAAAAAATGCAGTGTTTAGCACTGGAAAGTGTTGGGCAACCTTTAAATTTTAGGCAGAATTACTGCTACAGAATTCATTCTCAGTCATTGAAAGCTTGAAGTGGAAATGCACTGAACTTCCTAAGTTGTTTTTTTTAATGCTGCCTCTGATGTAAAACAATCCTGGTTTTTATGTAATTTTTTTGAAATACAGATATGTATTAGCATTTAAAACTTTAATCACAGCGTGATTTAAAAGCCAGCATTTTTCTTCAGAAATACCTCTTTAAAGTGGCTTTTGCCTGTATGTATTTAAAACCTCTTGTTAAATTTCCAGAATTTCTTTCTTGGAAAATATGCCTTCTTTTTTATTTTTGGAAATGGGAAGTTAAATGTGGCTGCAGCTTCTGCTTCATTTCTCCTCACCTGCTACTTCCAAGAGAAAAGGAAGTACAACATTAGGGAGATATTCTACCTTCAGTGACATGAAAGGCATTTTTGCTTAAACAAAAAAGAAAAAATTATGGGTTTCAATCTAAATAACTCTAAGTTTTCTCCCCAGCTTTCTGTTCATTCGTGTTTTTTTTGTTTGTTTTGTTTTGTTTGTTTTTGGTTTTGTTTTTTTTTCTTGTTCTAGGAGTATGGTTTATAATTAGAAGACTTTAGAGAAACTGCTCAATTCCTTTATAATTTGAGAATAGCCTTTGTAAAACACATACGTAACTGCAAGAGAAATCTAAATGTGGCCAAAAGGACCCGTTCCCATACGCTGCTGTATCTTTGGTATGACTGGTAGTAAAGTGCAGATGTACCTGTAAGAAATAACCAGCAGTGGCTGCTACTTCATGGCTCCATTCCTTTCTGTCTACAGACGGCTGTTGAAGAGTGAACTTGGATCCTTCATCACAGATTACTTCCAGGTATTGCATGACTTGCTTCCTTTATTTTGAGGTTTGCTCCCTTCAGCTTTTTAGCCTATAACAAAATTAGGATCCCTTTTTACATGCGTGTAGCCTACAAGTTTTGGTTTTGTTTTGCTAAGGAAGATGGTGGAGGTACTGGATGTTTTAAATGTGGGCCATATAGCCTTGGGAGTAATTATTTTTATTGATGTATGTGCAGAATTAAGGATAATCTTCCTTCGCGCTTAAGAAAGGCTGCTAGTAGCCTGCCAAGATCAACAAGGAATTCATTTGAAGTTTTTAAAGAAGATGGGGTGCCTTTTCTTGAGGGTAGAGAATTCAAAAGTAGGTTTTCTGCAGAGGCCAGCAAAGGGAAAGAGAACAGATAATGACAACTGCCTTGGAGGCGGGAGGGGGCAAAGAGAAGGAAGTTTCTATCAGTGGGAAATCAACCTGCATGCTGTTTGCCTTTTAGTCCCACTAATATAAATGCAGTTTCTGAAAAGGAAAATGTGAAAGATGAAGGAAGACTTGAACAATCACAAATGTGAATAGGTGTTGCTGCCTTTTATTAATACTGTCCAGATAGACAGAGGTTCACATGTAACCACATGAAAGCCTGCTGGATGATTTTTAGAAAGCACTGATGGCTTTCAGTGTTTTAATTTGTTCAGTGTAGTGTTGATTAAAAAAAAAAAGAGAGGGTGCTGGAAACAAGAGGGTTTTCTTCCCTTTGAGTAAGAGAGAGAAAATTTCTGTACTTTCTGAAGCCTCTGATGCTGCTGTGTGCGTGCTAACAGCTTGAAAGAGGAAAAAGAAGACTAATGTTGTTTCCTATCAGATTACGTGATTTATTAGATTACCTGACTTAAAAAAAATCCCCTTGCTGTGCTGTCAAGTGAGAAGAAAACTCCTGCCCCAGGGGTAGTTATGTTTCACTTCCTCAGCCCCTCTCTGCACGAGTTGTTTACTGCAGAGGCAGCTGCTGGCTGCTCATGGCAGGATGTTTCCTAGGCCCTGAGTGGGGTGGCAGCCACCTGCACTCACATTTAATTTCTGGGGTATTTTTGCTCACTGTCAAGAGGAGTAACTTGGCATCTGTCAGACTTAGCCTGAGGTAAAACTCTTGGTGCAGGCAAGTTGTGAGACCAACTGTGAGATAAAGGCTATTGTTGGAAGTGAAATTTTTCCTTCTGTGAGCTAGGATGTGACTTATTTCTGATTCTAGGTTAACAGTATATGGCCATGATAAAAGTTACCACTCCCTCCTGAATGTCTTTCCTCAAAAATCCTAGGTCTGTGGAGTGGGGAAAGACTGTTCACGTGCCAGAGAAGGGCTGACAACATTATTTCATTTCTCTGTGGGTTCTGTTTCACTGCTGATGCCAGCTGATTTATGGCAGTACTGCTGTCGCCAAGATGAGCAGAGTTGAATCAAGCTGCTGATTTGGCTGAAAAATAACCTTGAAAGGAAAAAAACCAAAGTTTCCAACTACTTCCTTTGACGTGTTGTGGTCATCACCTCTGACATGGGGGAGGTGCTGGGATTGGGTCGCCAGGATGCAGAGCGGAGTGGAATGGAAGGGAATCTTTTGGCAGTGACTTCCTCTGACATCTGCTAAAGCCCACTGAAAGCTATCCTAAGAACCAAGTTTTCTATCCTCTTGCATTGAAATGGACCCTGAAGAATATGCTCTCTGTGTACCTAGGCAGTTTTAAATATCCTAGCAGCAATTAGAACAACTACTGGATCATGTAATATTTAAATGTGATAAACTGACTTGAATGTTTTCCATTTCTTATGCCATGGCACTTATGACTGGAGCAACTATGAGGAACATTAAAATCTCCTTTATTTTGAGAGTTTGGAATTTTACATTATGTAGGTTTTATACACTCTCACATGCACATTTTTTTTAAAACCATTGAATATTTAAGACTAAAATGGAACAGAGCTTTTATAGTGAGACAAAGCTACCTTTGTGATCAACTTGACTTGATTACTCACAAGTCCTTTTCATCAGCACTCATGCAAATTAACAGTTTTTAGCTCCTGAGATTGATAGAGGAATGTTTAGGAAATGGTTGGAGTTTATGCAGTCTTTTTCTACTACCAAGCCATCATCATACCAGAGTTAATGAGTCTGTTTTGTCTTTGAAAGGGAAATATAATTCCCGTAAGGGCTGCAGTGCAAATCCAGATGTTTCATTCTGAAGGAGAGTTGTGTTTATAAATCTGCCGCTTTAGTAATCCTACTGTATATACAACCCTTCTCCTTGGATTGAAGCCTGAGTGTAAATGCCAGATAGTTGGGACTTGTAGCATTTGCTGCAGATCTGCCTTAAGGCAGTGCCTCATGCTGCAGGTTTTTCAGTACTGACTTTGCCCACAAACAAATTTCCTGCTGCTGAAAAGGGGCACTTTGTAGCTATCTGTCTGCTCAATAACCTAGCAGGGCACCATTTGCTCTCTCTGCTGGGTTAGCTTGCTGATGATCAGCTGAACTGCAATAGGTGGAAATCTTATGACCGTGGAAGGTAAGAAACTGGGATTTGGAAGTACAGGGTGTACTGGCCATTGGGACTTCTCTGGTGCAGCTGTGCGATTTTTTCAGATAAGCTCCCTTTGTTTTCCTCCTGTCTGACCCTCATGTTTGTGGAGAAAAAATTCTAAATATAAAATTAGCAAGTGTTGATAAATTGATGCATTATCTGCCTGATTCTGCAAAAAACCTGAAACATAACCTTTGGAAGGGATGAACTGAGTCTATATGGGCTTGCTAATCTTGAAACTCATGGGGGGCAAAATAGAAATGCATTTATGTATATTAACTCCAAACTGTCTCTTCCCAAGGCAGAGAGACCTGATCCCTTCCCAGGCACTGTAACCTCTCCCAGAACCCATAGGCTGCAAATGCAGAAAGTCAAATGCCCAGAGCGGATGCCTGATGTCCACTCCCCACAGTGGCAGAGCTGGTAGGTGAGGAATGGCAAGTGGACTGTGTTTCCTCATCTAATCCAATGAGATCTTTGATGTCTTAAAACCAGAAGTTACATAATTTCCAGCCTGCTGCAGTGGGGAAACACTGGAGGCGGCAAGTCCTGACTCAGAATTAGACAAGCTTTCTTTTTGCATGGGAAGCTGCAGAAGCTGCAGCGTGCGAGAGCACACATTGCTGGGATGTCAGGCAAAGTCCAAGCAGCAAGATGATAATGGATAGCTCAAAAGTAAGCAGTGTAAGCAATGAGGCAAGCCTGGATCCAAACCAAAATTGATTTTATCTTCTCCCCTTAGAGCAGTCAGAAGTGTTGCTGGTGAGCCTTCCAGTGGCTGGAGTCCCTCTCGCTGTAGGTTGCCCAGCTGTGCAAGGTGGCTGCAGTGATTTGGGAAACCTGCACTCCTTCCTCGCCTGTGGCACCATAAAGCTTTTGTTTAGGTCCCCACTGTGTGTTTTCCTGGAACCCCAGCCTGGAGAGATGACTCCAGCATCTCTCTTGATGTTTGCTCACTCCTTTGAAAGGCTGCTTTGTAAAGCCTAGCTGACAGCTGAAAAGGCCATGTGTCTGCTTAGCCAAAGAGAAAAATACAGGGTGTGTGATGCATCCTTCCTAGATGCCAGGTTTCTGTGTCTACCTGTTTCACAGCAAGGCAGGGAAATAGTTGTATAGGCTATTGAAGTGATGGTTACTGCTGGATACAGGCAGCACTAGCTTTTCTCTGGCCAAGTGCTGTCTTGTGCCTTCTGCCAGGGGCTGCAGCAGCTCAGCTGCTGCACAAGGAACGAAATTCACACTTGTGTGATTTGCAGAGCTCAGCTGTGTGTCTGCAATGCTCTTCTGGGTCAAGCTGGTCTTTATTATTGTATTTGTCTCCTCTTTGGCTGGGAACCTCTGTTCGTGCAGGTCTGCTAATTATTTCTGCTTCATCTGGCACTTTCTAGAACAGCTTTCATGGAGCAGCTCCAGAGACTCCATAGCAACTGCCCAGCTTTGTTATCATGGATGGAGTCCCTCAGCAGCTCAGCACTGCTGTTGAGCAGAGAACCTAGTCCTGGGAGGCAGCAGGGACACCTCTTTTCAGGCCCTGCTCACATGGACTCTGTAGATGTGTGTGGATCCTTCCAAACGGAGCCTGGTTGCTCCCACTCAGAGCGTGCTGTGGTCGGTGTGCCATGGCCTGGCTGAGTAGCATCCCACCTGGAGCAGTGACTAATCAGGGTAAGGTCAGGGGCCCTGGATGTGGGATTTCCCCGGAGCTGCTGCCTGGCTGGTTGTGGTCTAGGTCGTAGCAGTGCTGCCTACTTGGTCTCCCTGATCTGCTCTCCTTCTTACTCTCTTTGCCTCACTTTCATCTCTTCGAGTGGGCTTTCTCTTTTATTTGTCATGAGCAAAAGCAACTCTAGGAAGAATCATTTTAGGATGTGATTTCATATTTATCTTGCAGTTTCTCCTCTGAGTAGGAGCAAAGTGATCTCTCTGCTTTGTTCAGTATTTCCCCTCTTGTTAGAGAAAAAAGGACGGGGGTGGGGGGCTCTAGGTATGAGATATTGCAGCTCACACAAATTTGTGTTTTGTAAAACACTGCCAAGAACTAGTTAGGTGTGTGCAGCTGGCAGTAACTTTGTAGAAAATGCTTGCCAAGTAAGTTTGGGTGATGCTTTTTTTCTCAAATTAACATCAGATTATCCACAAAGCAGTGGCTATGTGCTTGTAGAGCCTGTAAAAGTGTGGTTTAGCACTAGAACACAAAGCCTCAGTTGCCTAGAAAAGGGGGCTGCATTTAAGAAATGCTGTGGTGTTCTGAAGAAAAACTGATTTTTTTTTTTCACCCAGCAAAATGAGGTCAATTACTGTGAGTATGTTCTAGATCAGTTTACTTCTGTTTCAAGCTTATGTTGTTTGATGAACTAATATTAGTTTGTTAATTTGAAAGTGGATTTTTAAAGGCATATTGGCCATTTTTGGCTTGGAGACATGAACAGAAAGTGGAGTTTATCCATAATTAAATGGGTGTTTTTGTGAACCTTTTTCCTCTCAAAGGTAATGGCTTATTTTTTATTGGCAGGAGAATTCACTTGTACCTTGCTGTACTGCAGACGTGGCTTTCAGACAAGATGTGAAGTTGCCTGTGATGGCTTGAGCCTCCTGTGATGTTTTCTGTGGAGTTGCTGCCAAAGCTACTGAGCTGTTTTTCGCCAGCCTTCTCCTTGAATACAGCACCCACAGCAGAGCAAGCTGTGCTGGTGGCAGGGCTGTCACCCCAAAATCCTTCCTGTTGGTTCTGTCCAGAGGCTGGCACCACACCCATGCTGCTGCCAGAGTGCTTCTGACAGGCAGCATCTGATTTGCCTCAGGCACAGTCCATCGGGTACCATTTTGCCCAGGGTGTAGTGGGAGTGTGCACAGGAAGAGCCCCCCTTGGGAATGCCCAGCTCCTGCAGGATGCAGGCAGGGAGAAGGTGCTGGGCACTGCAGACACTGCTGATTTGAGAGAGGAGCCCCAGCTGTTGTACTTTGGTCAGCTTTCACCTTCTGGGAAGATGGTGGGACTGGATTTGCTCCACTGGCCATGAATGGAGAAGCTTGCCTCAATTTCTTTAACAGGGAAGGGAAAGAGGAAAATACCTCTGCCAGAAAAAAGGAAGGAGTTATCAAGACCGTGTGTGTGCTTTATAAGGTGGTGTCTGACTGCCTTGAAAATTTTATTTATTCCCAATGATTTGAGCATGACTTACTTTAAAGAGTAGCAAAGACATACATGTTGTGGGAAGATCTTTGTTGAGGAACAAATGAAAAGTGATTATTTTAGCTTTGAATCCTTAAAAAACTTAGAGCATTAGAAAATTTACTCAAGAGTTTCTCTGTGCTGCCCTTCTTATTGGTGTATCTGAGACAGCTACTTTGGCTTTCTGCACTGAGAAAAGGGGCCAACTGGTGAGATTTCACAAGGTCACTTCGATCTGCTGCCAAACATTTCTCTCCAGATTCCTCAGCTGCACATAGGTGTGTTAAGGTTGGGACTTTGTTTCTCTGTACAGCAGAGTAGCAAAGAGTAAGGGCAGGTTTGCACCCCCCACAAGGAGAATATAGCATCCTGTGGTGTCCCAACAGCAGAGTGAGGAAAACACCCTGGGGAACCAGGAAAAGCTCATTTGGGGCGGGGAGGGAATCACTGCTGCCCCAAGCTCCCAGTTCAGCTGTAACTGCAAAGAGAGGGAAGGTGGCAGCTGAACTTTCTCAAATAGATGTACCCTTCAAGCTTACTTGGTATGAGTCTTTATCTGCTCTTGCTTCAAACAGAAGATTTATTTTTCCTCTTAGCTCTCTGTTGCCTCTGGCAAGCAGGGATGCAGCAGCAAAATGAGACATGTAATCTAGACAAGGTCTGATAGAGACCTGTGCTGCAGCTGCATTGAGTAGCTTGTAGGTTGATTTGCCAGCAGACCATGTAGGGCTTGTCAATGACAGTTTGCCTGTCTGGCTTGCTCTAAGGGATTAATGTTTGGATTGAATCAATTTCTAAGCCCGTGACTTTCTGCAGAAAAGATGGAGAAGTAGCATTTCCAGATATTTTTAGGGGAGAAGGGAAATGAGATGTGGTTGATTTTATTTATTTTTTTAAAGTCTCTTCCACAGGAAAAGGGAAAATCTGAGAGGATAAGGGAAAAGTCTTCAGTAACTATATGGATCTAATCTTTTTTTTGAGGAAACCTCTAGAGTGAGATTATGCAATCTCTTTAGCACATGGAATTACAATTATATGTTCACAGGAGCATTATAAATTTGTTGCTACAGAGTAATGATTAATATATCTATTTTTTAATAGATATAGTTGTGCTGCCCATTAGCATGTACAAGTGTGTACTTCGGTTGCTGACATAGCCACAAAATTAAAAAAAAAATCCCTGAAAGTAGAAAATATCAATAATACTATCTTTTAGGCAAAGTAGCTGGAAAATTATATACAGAGTGGGAAACATGTAAAATGAAATCTAATGTTCTAGTGCAGATAGAGAAGGAATTCATATTTCTTGAGAGAAACACAAAAAAATAAGCATCACAACCTCATATGTGTATATATATACCTTTTTATTATAAACTAGTTTAAAATAATGCAGTATTAAAGACCAGCTATAAATTTACCCTGCAGTATATGAGAGGTAATTGCCTTGAGCTACAGGTTAGAAAATAAAGATAGTATATCGTTTATAAACTTAAAGCATTTGGAAGGATTGAAGTGAACTATCACTCCAATATTATGTATTGTTCAGGCAGAAAAATATTTATAGTGTAAGTGGGTTTCACTTTTTTCCCCTTATGGTTTTTCTCATTACAGATTTCTTTCTCCTTCATTTTTCATGCTGTCAGTTTTTTCCTGGAAAGTTGTTTTGTTGTTGCCCAGTGCATGGTATGTGCAGTCATTTATTTTTGCTGAACAAGCCTAAAATTTGAGTGGACTTCGTGACAACTTAATATTTCCCTCCAAAGCCCGTATTTCTGCTAGAGGATCTTCATAAAACAGTCACCTTCCACTCGTTGCTAACATTTGGAAATGCTGCAGTTTTTTTTCATTGTGTGGACCTATTTATGCAATTTGCTAATTCTCATTGTCATTGCCCAGGTGAAAAATATCCCCCAGCCTGAGAATGTCACAGAGCAATGTTTCCTCCTTTTCATACCCAGCTTTGTGTAGCTTCTTGTTGAAGGGAGGATGCAGAGGTGTGCTGCTCTCTTGGCTTGGGGTGCTTCCTCAGTTGCCTGTGTTTGTGTGTCAGGGCTGAGCCAGGCTGGTGTGTGCTTACAGGAGGCAGGTTTATGATCCAGGGCAGGATGCACTCTGGCAGCTCATCAGGAGGCCGTGGTGGTATCCAGGCAGTGGGGTAACAGCAGTGTCCACTGGGAGAGGAAAGAGATGTGCCTTGCTCCTCGGTTGATGGAAGGTTCAGAAGTGCAGCCTTGACCTGGTTGCCCATTATAAACAAAAACTATGTAATGAACAGTGAGGGAATCATCTCTGACTGTTTTAACCTGATACTGAATCCTTTCAGAGAGGCAGAAACTGTACTCTCTCTCAGTATGATCTCTGTACCTCTTAGGATGCAGTAGTAGTGTTTTGTGGTGATTGCAGTGCCTTCCTCTGGGATCCTCAAAACTTTTCAGAATTACTGATTCATGTAGTGCTGTTGGGAGAACAAAAAGATAGGTGTTGTTTTTGCACCATTCTTATGTTTGGGGAAGTGGGAACAAAAAGTTAATCAGGTATTTGGATGTCCTGAACTGCAAACAGGCATGTCAATACCTTAATCTGTCTGGTCCATGAGAGTTAAGTTTATCTGGAAAGACCACGTCCTGCCAATTCTTCTACAGCTTGACACTGCCTACTGAGATGATCCAGCCACTCAGTACAAAAAGAATGGCCTCATGGAAAGACAACAGGCAGGAATAGAGAAGCAGGGTGCTAGGGAGCTGTACTTGGCCTACTGTGCAGTTAGGCAAGCAATAAGCAAGTGCAAAAAGAAGAAAGAGTGGGACTTCTTCATAGCATTTGACTCTTTGATCACCTCCACCCTGTAACTGAGGTATAGCTTATGTGGCTGCGCTATAATGGTAATAACTATTTTATTTCCTTGACTCCCTCCCTGTCACCCTTCCCATTTCTGGGAGATGTTTCAGCTGCTGTGTCTGTTGTGTTCTCATGTCTAGTTGAACAAGAGGGAGTTTAGGAATGTCTAGCATTCACACTGGGACCAGTGCTGGAAGAAGGTACGACACATGACTAAACTTAAGATAAATGTGTGCAAAGTGGATAGCATCTGACAAAAATGCATTCTTACATGTTCATTGTAAATAACTAAAAGGCAAATGCATGTCTCTCTTTTTTCTTGGCAGAACCAGCTCCTTGCAAAAGGGTTGCTGTTTATGGAGGAGAAGGTCAAGCTGTGTGAAGGTGAGTATAATAGGAAACCTGTTTTGGAAGGGAGTTCTGCTTTGAAGTTTGGTCAGACGAGATGATTTGCATGTCTGGAAAGTGTACAGCCCTTTCTGGTGCTGTGCTGGGGTGTCACACAACCCCTTGGGACCCCTTGTGAGGCTGAAGAGAGGGTGGGCTGTTTGAGTTGCCACAAAGCCACAGTGCTCCCACCAGCCTCACAGAGCATCACAGAAGCAGGAACGTGGCTCTCATGTGGCAGCTGAACCTGGGCTCAAAGCAGTTCTGGTCTGGACATGGATCCTTATTGCGAAACTGCTTAGAGCTGCCTTCTGCCTTTCATTTCTCCGTGTGATTTGCAGCTCGATGAAACCACAGTTTTGGTTTCTCTGTCATGCTTTTGAGATCTGAACTATCAAGCTTTGTGTAAATTTAAAGAATAAAGAAACAATTTAAAACAAACTAGTTAAAGAAAAAAATAGTCCTTTGGGTGAGAAAGAAATCCTTGAGGAAAGCAGTTGATCACACATGCAGTTGTGTTCAGACTATGGCTGCAGAGCCTGTGGGCTGGGGCAAGTGTGGTGCAGCCACTCAGTGCTGGACATGTGGGGAGTTGGTCACATTTAGTACCTTAATGCTGAAGTGAAGCCAGCAGGTCTTTATTCAAAACCAAGTTGCTGTTTGGTTTGACCCAGTTTTCTAGCCTGCAGGGAAGATCTCTTGCTAATCACCAGTGTGTTGTATGTGGGTCATTAAATGCCAATACACGCTTATAATCTCACGTCATTGCTGGTCCTGGATTCCTCTGCACCATTCTTCACCAAGTGACTTCACCCAGCTGGCAGGCTGTAGGATTTGGGCCCCAGAGGAGTTAAGAGGTTGCCAACCTCCAGCTTGGTGTGTGCTTCTTCAGCATTGGCCCTGTGAGGGAAGAAAAAAGGCAGACTCCTGCATTTTCCAAGTTGTGGGTGCCTGCCCTGCCACTGTCAGCTCTTCAGAATGAATACTGCACAACTTACCAGAGACTTTGGTTTCTGTATTCATATAAAACTATTCCAGTATCTGCTTTAGCATTATGAAAATTGAGTTTGAGTCTGTACCAAGCTGAGAGCTGCCCAAGAGTATTTTATAGATGCTCGAGTAGTTTGGGTCAGATGAAGTTTCCCAGGCAGATAGGAAAACACCTTCTATGCCTGATTTTTCTGTCCCTAGCTTGATGTGACACTGGAGCCACTTTGCTGTGCAGGCTGGCATCACTGCAGGAGATGACTCACGGGCACCTTTCTTTTATAATGTGTGGGCTTGTTGCAGGTCTTGTGGTCACAGCAGTGAGGATTTCTTGTACATGTTTCTTGGTTAGCTCTGTCTTCCTGGAAAGCTTATACTGCCCCAGCACTCAGAGGGAGTGGCTGCAGGCCATGGCAATGTTTTATCTGTGTCTATTTTTCAATCATAGCCTCTTACTTTAACATGATTTTTCTTTATACAAGCTGTCAGAATCTCTTTCAATGCCTGCAGGATTTATGATTTCTTGAAGAAACAAACCATTCCTGCTTCCCCTTCAGAAGGAGAAGTGATCTCTGACATTTCACTCTCCACAGCAAAGCATTGCAATCCTGGGTAGGAGGCAGAGGGAAAAATTTAAACATTCAATTAATCTGTTTCCTGTTGTCTTTTTCACTTAGGCTTGGCTGTTGCTGGTAAAGGGTAGCTGTTATGGGGGTGTTGAGTAGTTTCTCGTCTGCCTGCAGTTCCAGCTTTGAAGCCAGAGTCATACCTGACACAGTGAAGCATCTCTTTGAAGCTTTCTGTGGTTATTAGTGGGCTGGCTCTCTGCTCAAAGGGAGATGTCTGCAGCTAGTCCTGCTGGCTCTCTGGCTGTGTCCTAAGCAGCACAACCCATAGGCACGCACAGTGAAAGTCTGCAGGTGAGGAAAGCACTCTAGTCCAGAGTGATCAGGCTCCTTTGAGTTGCAATTTTACATGTATTCCAGTTCCTCATCTAGGGCATTTAGTGACCTTGAGGCTGAGCCTTCAAACCTGTCTTGAGTGACCGTCTTCCATTACTGCTCCTTGAGTCTTGACTGCTTCTGAGCTCCAGCTGAGGCTCTGTAAGGAGGTATCCTGGAAAATTCTTTTGTCAGAAACTTGTGGTTTTAAACCTGAGTCTGTATTTGTACCCAAGATTTCCAGGGAAGTATCTAAATCTTGAAATAAACACTGCAAACCATTAGCTAAAAAACTTAGAGGTTTTGGGCCCAAATGCTGAGAAGTGCACAGCTCTGTAAATCGAACCTATGGGTATAATTTGATCACAATTCTATTCCTGTTATGGGAATACCAAGATACATAGCTTAGTCTGCCTTCATTTTAAGTACCCAGTTATATTTGGGGATGTTTGTTCAAATTGGAGTCATTTAAGGGATGGTCCCAAGTGGATTTCATTTAGGAACTGTTGGATTTTTCAGATCCAGTTGTTTGTGTGTGGCCTCTCCCCTGCAAGTCAAGCATGTTAACTGTGAGCTGTGCATTTGCACAATCTTCTGCTGTGAAGTTAAAGCCTCTGGTTGAAGAGGGGCTTCACTCTCTTGCTGGACTTGGTCTCGTGTTTAGCACAGAACTGTCTTCTTTGCACGAAGTGACAGAGCAATTTATGGTCACAGCCTTGTGTCTCTGTCAGTTAAGGGGAAGCTTAGCTGGGTGATGTCCAGTTTTGGGCAAAAGCTGCAGAAGTGAAGTCTCTCTTGTTTGGGGAATTAGAGAGTACTTGGAAAATCTATTGCTTTTACTGTCCCTGTCACTAAAGCTCTTGCTCCCAATCTCTGTTTTCGTAGGTGAGGATCGCATTGATGTCCTGTCTGAAATCTGGGATCACTATTTTACAGAGACTCTTCCTACACTCCAGGCAATATTCTACCCAGTCCAGGTAATCCTAATTACAGTTCAGTCAGGTGAAGCAGTGTAACTGCAACGCCTGCTAATGGCAAGTCGTAACTTTTCTGCCAGCAGCGCTGTTTGGCCAGTGGCTAAATACATGTCAAAACCTTTAAACTAAATCAAGGAGGAAGCAGAGTTTATCCAAGTATTAACTGTAAGAAGGACTGCTAAAATCTACTGGACAAGCACGGTGTTTTGGGCTGAATTTATTCCCAATTTTCCGCTCTCTGTGCTTAGCTAAACTTGCACACTGAAACAGCTGGACTGTACCTTGTCTAGGCTGAAGCTCTGGGCTATTTGTATTTATAGTCCCTTCTCTTTTAAGTAGCTGGGACTGTTGATGCAGTGACAACACTGACAGCTTCTCTTAGAGGTATAAATCTGAAGACTAGATCAGGAGAAAATGTGCTTAACTTGCCCTAATGACTTTTGAAGGGCTCATGTCCCATTTTGTGCCTTGGAGAAATCCTCAGTTGGGGTTTTTTAAGCTTGAGTAAGGGGACATGTAAGTCTGTGGGTAGAGGAAGAATACATGTTTTATGTAAAATCTTTTCACACAGGGTATTTTGAAAGCTGAGTATCCCATCAGAAGTATTGAGCTGTATCATTTTTTAATGTAGTTTTAGTCAGGGTTTCCATATGAGCAGTCTAATTACCTCTCCAGCCTATTTTGAACTTTTCTGCCATCAGAGGAAAAGAAAAATGTACCTCATGTGGAGAATGACGTTCTTGGAAATGCTAGCCTCCTCCCCTTGACTTTTGCCTCTTCTGGAAGACATTATTTCCAGAGCCTTTTAAAATTATTTTTCCCTTGTATTGTTTGAAAGGGAGCAGGTAAAGCTCAAAGGTTGCCCTTTTCCTCTAATCCTATTAAAGATGGCATTTCCTAAAAGAGAAAGGACTTCTGCGAAGACAGACACTAACCTTTCTACTGTGTTTATTTTTATTCTTTCCTTGCTGCAGATGCTTGAAGGTAGGTGTTTGACAGGTAAATCTGTGCAGCTATAATACCCTCCCTTTCTCTCCTTTTGCAGCTAACTCTCAGTGAGGGAGTGACCTATTTAAGCAGGGGGTTGTCTGCACTGCAGCTACCTGTGTTCTGTGGAAACAGTTGAGCTGACTGTGTGTCATACCCACTGATGCTAATAATTCTGCCACTTAACAGAAAAATCTACTGCCCTGCTATTTCATGTCTCTGATGAGAAATGGGACAGAAGGTACAGCACTGTGGGTACAGCTTTTGGGAGTTACTTGGTTATAGTGTTGAAAGGGTGACTATGGGATATTGAGATTCTTTGAACACATAATTCTGTTGCTGTATTTGTCTTGCCACAATATCTGAGTCACTCAAAATATATCAGCAAAGCCGTAATGTTTGGGAAGTATTGCCACTTTCTGGATGAGGAACCGAAAGGTAAACAGGCAGGGTATTTAAAGCTTTGAAGGCACCAAAGTGCTACACAAATGTATGGATTGAGGTGCCTAAATACATCCAAGAATTTGACTCGGAGTAAACTGCTCTAGGCTACCACAGAGAGAGTTGCTGGTGCAGCAAGAAACAGACATTGCTCTTATGGCAGGCGGGTGTCCTAATAACAAGACTGGGCTTTTCCTAGAAATCGGGAACTGTATGTAACCATTTATACACTGTGTCACAGCGTGCGAGGAGAGCTCAGCCCGAGAGTGTCTTCCATCCAGCTGCAGTTCTTTGTACGTTGCTCTGGTAGATGGGAAAGGCAATTTGTTCTGGATTCCCCATCCTTTCCTGCAAATGTCAGCAGGATTATTTAGTTGTGCTCGTCTGTGATCCCAGCAATTGCCCATTCAGAATGAAACTAAGTCAGCCACATGTGTGAGCGTGTGTTACCAAAGGTGGTAACTCACACTAACCTCCTGTCTCAGCTAAGTTTAACCCCAAGGCTCATAGCTGTTGCAGAAATATGACCTTTAAGCAGCCAAGTTGGTTAAATTGCTGTACAGAGGGAAACTATGTAAACAGGTCACTGGCTTTCATATAGTTGCAGCTGTTGATGTGACTATTGGTGTGGAAAAAAGAATAGCAAATCTTGTTTTGCTTGGCACAGAAACATGTTTGCATTTTGAAATGGGGTATGAAGTTAATAGGACTAAACTGCGTGATATAAATAAAAAGTTTGCAGCTGCTGAAATATAATTCCAAGATAGATACTAGTCTTTCCTACGTGGTTTTTTCCTACACAGTGATGGTTTAAAACAGCAAACTGCTTTTATTATGGACAAGCTGCCCTTCATGCTATTGGTTTTAATTCATATTTACATATTGATAATGCTGTTAATTATGACATGCAACCTGTTATGAATTAATGATTAACTGCTGTTAATTCCTTCCAGCTAAATATTTGCTATGTTGAGTCTGTTACGGAGATCATAAAATGATTCCCAAGCAGACCATGGGGCAGAAATTAACATACTGAGAAGAACAAGGCAAACTCTTCAGGCTGGAAAGTGCTGGGCAGAGCTGGGAGGAAAATTTCTGCTATTGAGTGGCAGTGGGGCAAGAGAAAAGCCATGCAGATGTTAAACATAGCAGAGGGAAAGGTGGTAACACCAGGATGCCAAATGGAGTTAGACTGTTTAAATATGCTGAGAAATATTATATCATCTGTTAAGCCTGCTCACTTGTGTTGTTGATGTAAAATAGTATCTGGGAAGACATGGAATGCTTTGCAGAGGATATTAAAGCTGTTGCTTTTTAAAATGATGTTTGGTTCAAGCAGTCTTGCTAGCTTTGCTCTAGTCTAAATCCTAAAATCTGTAATGGACTAAGTTGTAAATTTTGGTCATATCAGCAAGGTCTAAAGTGCAGATGTTGAGCAAAAAGAGGGTACAATGTATATCAGAGGTAGCTTTAGTTGAGAAATAATTGTGAAACAACTTCGTTTGCTACCAATCCTTCTCTGGTATCTCACCCCCAAGTGCCAGAAACAAAAGCTACTTTTGAGAACAGATTGCATGGCAGGTGGGTTTTATGGATACATAATGGTCATTTGGTGAACTACAGGCCCATTTCTGGCTTCACTCCAAAGCTAGTGGTGCTACAGGTGAGGCAATGCCCACTTCAGGATTCGTGTGAGACTGAGAGGGAAGAAATTAAAGAGTATAATGAGCCCTTAACATGAATGTCAGGGGAGTGTTTGCCACAGCAGCAATGGGCAGAATAGACCCTCCCGTCTGTGTGCCCATGTGTTGGTGCGATGCTCTCGCGTCCCTTTATCTACACTTGGATTTTGCCTTCTCTGTTTTTTTAGGGTCAGGAGTTGACTATCCGTCAGATTGCTCTTCTTGGCTTCAGAGACTTGGTCTTGCTAAAAGTAAAGTTGGAAGAAATCCTTCCCCTGGTCCAGACAAGGGTTCCAGCTTCCATTGTCCAGATGCTGTTAATTCTGCAGGTGGGGAGCCTCTGCTCTTCTTCATCTGACTCCACCTGGGTATCTTTACTTCACTGTGCTAATACAAACACTGGAGGAAAAGTGGGGAGGGTAGAAGGTGTGATGAAGGGGATGTGATATGTGCTTGTTTGGGAGCAGTCAGTGTTAAAATGAGAGCTGAATTTGGATACCCTCAGCTTTTCTGGGAACAGGTAAAGATGTTGCCTTGAAAGAGATGGGTTTTTGTATTTTTTTGGTACCTCTCCTCTCCATCTAGGAACAGTCTCAGGACTCTTTTTTTCATGCAAACGTTCATCCTCTTGCTTGTCTGAATGCCTCTTTGCACCCTAGTTCTCCTGATTTATCAGCTTTGCAAGGACAGGGCAATCTCCATCACAGCAGATAATGGAGTTCGAATGAACTGTGGCTCTGGTTGCTTGGCACCAGCTCCTTGGCTGGCTGGGTTGCTGAGCAGTGCCCATTAGAGGAGAAATACCTTTGGGCAGCAGGCAAAATGAGAGGCCTTTCTTTCACAGGCCTCTCTCAAGAGTTCTAGAGCATGTGTGATAACTATCCTCTTTATCCAGACCTCAGCAGAATACTTTCCAAGCATGCCAAATACAACTGGTTTTGTTTTTTTTTCATATTGCCCAGCCTGTCAGTCCTGAAAAATGCCATGCTACATGTTTGGGTTGACAGACTCATAGAATGGTTTGGGTTGGAAGAGATTCTAAAGTCCATCCTCCCTGCCATGGGCAGGGGCATTTTCCACAAGACCAGGCTGCTCAGAGCCCCATCCAGCTTTCCTCTGAACCACGTGCAGGACCTTTCCTTTGACCTTGTAGATTATCATGAGGTTTGCACAGGCCCAGCTCTCAAGCCTTTTAAGGTCCCTCTGGGTGGCATCCCTTCTTTCCAACACACCATACAGCCTGGTGGCCTCTGTTTCTTCTCCAATATAATGAGTGTCTGAGAATGAAACTTTATGAAGCATAGCCAAAATTGCAAAGTGGCTAAGCTGGTAGTTCTTTGAGTTCTTACTATTCTGATGTTACAGAGACCCAGACTGCAACAGCAGGTGATACTAAAGTGCTACCTCAGTTTCCCTGAAATATTTTTTTTAATACAAGAATCTTGAGAGCAAAGAGGATCTCAAAGCAGCACATTTGAGGAAAAAAGCTTATTGAGGCTTTGCAGGAAGTTAAGTCTGAACGGTTTCTGAAATTACTGTTAAATTGGTTGGTGTTATCTACCATCTTCACAGCTGTAAGCTGAACCACAGAGGGTGCTTTGCCTGCAGTCCTGCCTAGGAAAAAGAGCAGTGCTTTGCCCAAGGCATGCTAAGGCTTTTCTACAAAGAGATGTTTTCTGGTGGAACCGCCCTGGTATAATTACATTGCTGTAGTACACTGTGCACATCCTCAGTGTGAGCACACCTTGTACCTTCCTGTCACTTGCTTAGAAAAAAGAACTGTCTGCTCAATGTCCATAGGGTGTGACTGTGACTTGAACAAGGAGATTGACCTGAAAGGCCTCCAAACCTCCATCAGCTCCAAAAGCTTTACTGATACAGTTGGGATATTCCAGAACAGAGAGAACTGACAGACCCCCAGGCTTTATTCAAACATCTTTTAAGGGTAATGTTGACTTCCTGTGTTTGATTTTCAGAGTGTCCATGAGCCTACTGGCCCCACTGAGGGCTACCTACAGCTGGAAGAACTGGTCAAGCAGGTGGTATCACCATTCTTAGGTTTGTGTGAGGATCACAGCTCCTCTGGTAGCACCTGCTTGCTTGGTAAGACACACGTTGTACTGAAGCTATTTTTGGGGTACACAGGTTGGGTAATGGGAGGCATTTGTGCTGGAAAAGGAAACAGTTCGTGACTCCACGAGAGACAGAAAAGAAAGGCTAGAACACCTTTGAGAAGGTTCTGATTACTGTTTCTGAGTGCCAATTTTTGTGACAGGCTTTTTCTTTTTCACGATCTAGTGAATTATTAGTGCCCCATCACTGCACACACACATACACCCACAAAGTCTCCCCTCTCTCTGGACATGGACTGGATTTTAAAACCCCTTGGTCCATGCCTGGTGTAGTGCTTTAACCACAGTGAGAGACTGCACCTGGTACTTTACTGCCTGCTCTCTGTCCCTGCTTGCTAACCTGCTTCAGCTGCTGCATCAACCTGCCTTTGCAAACAGCAGAACTGTTGCATATTAATTCTGAGGGATGACTGGGATTTTGCATGAAGTCTTTCTTCCATTTGAGGTTTCTGTTTAAAAAAAAACAATAAACCAAACAGATTAAAATTCTATGTTTAAAATATGGATAAACATATCTATGTGAGAGAATAGGCACCTCACTTAAGGAAGAACATGCTTATTCTGGGAAACTTCTTTACACGTGACCCAGGAGCTCTGCTTACACATGTGGCCAGCCAGAAGAGATTGGCTAGCTAATGGGCATAGTGTTACTGATTTGATAGTCCAGAAGATTTAAATAGAACAAATCAACAAAGCTCCAGTCTCCCTCTGTTTTTATATAGCCTTTGTTTTGATGCAAAATTGTAGCAAGCCTAGGAGACCCACAGCCTGCCTTGTACTACACTTCAGCAGCATATGGCAAAAGATGGCCTTGTGGTAGAAGGACTTACCAGGACTCGGACAATCTGTGCCTCTACTAAACTCATGGCATTGCTTTAGGAAAACCATGGCTCAGGATTTTTGTTCTTGTGGTTGCTGGGCCATCAGATATCTTCTGTGCAAGTGAGCATGATGCAGTTCAGCATGGATTTGCAAATCTGATCCTGAGGCTCAGTCTAGGCCAAAATCCCCTGTAAAAGTTGGACTTTGACACATTTGATTGCTTTGGGGTTTATGGACATCTGCATGCTGCTGAGATAGTTTGAAAGGTAGCTGCCTTACCTGTACTGAAGTTTATAGCCATCCTGGATTTCTGCCAGCTGTACTATTTAAAAAATAGAAAACCTACACAAACTGGCCTTGTAAAGTTTATATGCCTTAAAATAATTGAATTTACTTTGATTTTAGCTGTCATTTGTTTGTGTATGTTTCCAAGGTGGCCTTTTACCCCTGCTCCACTCTGTACTGAGCATGAGGAAAGAAGGAACTTGTGTTCGCAGTACAAGACAGGGACTGCAAAACAGCACTTTTTCTGCAAATAATCTTGGTATTTTCAAAGGGTTGCTTTTCCTTAACTTTCACTTGTAATCAGACATCTCTCTCTTCCTCTCTCCCTCTTTCAGTCACCTTTTTGCTTTCTCTTCTCTCACTGGACAGCCTGTAATGATGATGAAGCCCAGTAGGTTCCCTGTAGCAGCTTTTGGAAAGTGCACTGTTGGGCTCTGGGTGTGCTTGCATTCTACACAGCTGCTCTGGAGGCCAAAGTGCCCTTTGGTCTGGAACCTTCAGGATAAATGAGTGTTGAGGGACCTGACTGAAGGTGTCTGATCCCAGCTGGGAGTACACAGAAGGCTTCAGCCTGCAAGGCTGCTGTATCTTAAGGTGATTTAAAGTGAGAGAGGTGTGAAAGGGGACAGGACTGCTCACAGAGGGGAGTTGTAGATGGCAGTATTCCCACCTGCTCTCTGTTAGCACCCTTCTTGCTTTGCCTGTGGTAAATTAGCCATAACCTGCATGGTAAGGATGGAGTATGCCAAAGGGATCCAGCTGGCTGAGAAACAGGGTTTATACTGGCGATAGGAGAGAAGATAAAGCACACTCACATCACTGCTGATCTGAGGTTGCTTGCAAAAAAATCCCAGAAAAACTCCTCCCAATTTGTATTCCTGATCATAAGGCACCAAAATAAAAACAAAGTTTCTAGTTAAGCTATGCATGACAACTCCCTTGGGAGACTGTCTTTTGTGGCCAAGAAAGTAAAGGGGGAAAAGCAAAGCACTAAATGCATGTTCAGAGTTTAGCCTAATTTCACCTAATTTTTTTCTCTGAAGAGTCATATTGCAATGCCCTTTAACACTACAGCTTGCTGTGGCTTGAGCTGCAGATGAAACCTAAAGAGTATATTTGCTGCAACCAGCCTCAAAAATGACTTTTACATACTCTTAAGTGTGACCCCTGCTTTCCTTCAAGCTTTCAGTGTCAGAATTCTAATGTGTTTCATGAAACTGAGCTGGGGACTGTGCCTTGCATCTGTGCTTTAGACCAGGCATTTTTCCCCCTTTAATGTTTTTGGTGAGCAGATTGTACAGCCCACATCCATCCATTCTGTGTCACTGCCTTTCCCGTTCAGCACAAGTACTGCCTTTCCCTTTGTGCCCCTTTTCCCCAGGCTGTTCCTGTGCACTGTTAGGAATTTTCTGTGTCCAGCCTCCAAACCAGACATGTTGCAAAGTGGATGAAATGTCCTTTTTCTGGCACGATCTTTAAAAAATACAGCGGGATAATGCCAACAGAGTGGCCTTTTCCTAGGCAGATGGAGAGACACTGCAATGTAAGCATCAGGAATTTCACATTGACAACAGCTAATGGCACTTCCTAAGATAAATTTTTCAGAGAAAGGGATGGCAATTCAAATCCNTTTTTTTTTTTTTTTTGGAGACTTGTGCTGCTTTAGTCTCACTCATTTTAGTAAACCTGCTTGTGAGAGCACCTACTTGGTCTTCACCCCTTGATGAAAGAGAAGACCCCTGGGATGCTATTAAGAGTCCCTTGGCTGCACTGGTGACTTTTTGGCTCACTTTTCTCCCAGGCAGCAGCACCTACACAGGATGGGAGGTCTCTCCTCACTCGGGCAGAGGTAGGCTCCCTTTCCCAAACCCAGCAGTATGAACTAGTGAGCTCCTGACAGTTTTCCATTGGTAGTGAGGTGGGGCACCCTGCAGCTGCACACTGAATTCTCTCTGTCCCCCGAGGCCAGCTTAGCAGCGTGGGCAGTGCTTTGTTTCTGTGCTGTTGACCATTCCTGCTTCCTCTTTCTCTTGCAGAGAGACGGTACTCCAGGTCCCGTCCTAAGGCCCTGACCCCGCTGACAGAGCAGGAGGGCGAGGCTTACCTGGAGAAATGCGGGAGCATCCGCCGCCACACGGTTGCCAACGCTCACTCGGATATCCAGCTGCTGGCCATGGCCTCCATGATGCACACGGGAATGGTCGTCGAGGAGTCGGACGCTTCTGACAAATGCCTGCTGCTGCAGCCCAGCTGCTTCAGCCACAGGCAGTGCTCCAGCGAGCCCAGCATTGCCGACGGCCCGCAGGGAGCCGTGGCTGCAGCCGCTGGGCAGGACCCTGCCGAGCTGAACTGCACCTCTGTCAGCTAGGAGGAGCCTGGCTGAGGAGTGGAGAACTGCATGCGCTAAGCCGGACAAAGTGCTCTGTCGTCCCTGCTGGGGGGGAAAAAAGAGAAAAATAGGAATCCATGCTGTTGAAATGGCCTCGAAGGTTCTTATGGCTGAGAATGCTCTCTATGATATGTTCTTTTAGCAGTCTGGGGTCATTGCTGGTGGAGGTACCAGGCTGTTCCCAAATGACCACTGAGGACTGAAAAGGTTTTGCTGTTGAACAGCACAGTCTGCCGTCTGTAAGCTTTCTTCCTCTACTAGTATAAACTTTTTGGCATCAGGTTTCCTTATTTTTCTTTGATATGATACAAATTGAGTTCTTTCTGCTTTTCTCCATCTTTCCCAATTGTGCTTCTTCTTTGTCCCTGCAGTGGAGGCCTCTGTGCTCAATGTTGTCTTTGCTTCTGGTGTTAGCATGGTGAATGCTGAGCATTTCATTTCTCTTTTAAAGTTGAACTCAGGGATGAAACCATTTGCATCCTGCAGAAAGATCTGCTTAGGTGACTTGTGAAAGAAGGAGATCTTTACTTTGCTTCCCATGGGCATGGATGAAAGGTCCAAATCCTAGTTAATCAGACTTACTTTTTTCCCAGGCCTGAAGAGAACTGAGTGTACATGGAGTCTGAGCTGAGTACTACATGTGTACTTTTTCTGGTTCCAGTCATAACTTGGAGGTTCTGGTATAAATTGGGGTGCAAAAGATGGCTGGGGTGTGTGAATTGGGTGCAAAATACAGTACTGAGCATCCTGGCATTTGGCATATATTTGCTCTCAAAATTTCCGTGATAGGGCTGCGATGACAGTGAAAATCAAATGGGGAGGAGATGCTGCACTTGTGTGGGAGATGTAAAGGTGCTTCTCAGCACTGGGCCATCGTGACTCGACCAGGAGGTGATGATCAGGATTTCATCCTGGGCCTACCCTGGTGTTTTTAGCACTTGCAGATTGCATGAGACCAAGGATAATCAGCGAGGTGTGGAAAGGAGTCCTGGCTCAGTGTATTCATGAAGTACTCCTGACCTCCAGTGGTGTCTGACTCAGTGCAGTATTGCATTTAAGATAAAGTGAGGGCTCTTTGCAGTCTTTGGTTTTGTTTTTACTGTGCAGATTAGGAGTGGGTCCAGTTTGCAGGTGTTTGTGTCAGGCACTGCAGTCTGCAGTGTCTGCTTTGTAGCATCACTTGGTACTCCATTGCTGCTTCTGTGGGAACAGGTCCAGTCTGTTTGAGCTGTCCCCTGGGATACTCTGCTGATGTCTTGCTAAGCAGATTTGCAAGTGTAATTATAGGCTTAGAGGTGAACTTGAAATGCTGCCTTAAATGTCAAATCCCATTAAAAATATGGACACAACACAACTACCACTTGAATCTACTCCTAGTGGTACTGACTGTAAATAAGTGTGTCTTGACAAGGCAGCAGAAGGTTAGGATGAGCCTTCAGGATGTTTTTTTGCATGCTATGACATTAACTGCAGAACTCGCCCTGCTTCTGTTGGGCATTAAACATCTTCTGCTCCTCTGGCTGCACTGGAAGAACAGCTCTGACCTGCCAGGACCAGGCATTAGTAGCACGTGCAGTAAAAGGAAAGCAAATCATTATTTGTCAACAAAGCATCAAAATACCAGCCATGAGCACAAGCCACGCTGCCTTGATAAATGAGGGTGTTGCTATGTCTACTGTGGTTTGCAGTGTTGACAGAGATACTTGGAAGAGCCTCCTTTTCCCTGCTGTCACCTGAGCTCTTGGCCTTTGGGGAAAGGCAGAGTGTTTGGATCACCAGCTGTGCTTTCCATGTCAGGAAAAGAGGTTTGTTCAGTTGTGCTGGCTGCCTCCTTCTCCTCAGAGCACCCACAGTCCAGCAGAGGCCAGGAAGATGTGCCTTTAAGCAGCATTCCCTTCAGATGGATGATAGGATCAATTGCTCTCCTGTTCCTCAATTGGACTGACCAGGCCAACTTACTGTCATCTGCCCCAGGGCAGCCATGGATTGTGGTGGAGCTTCAGAATCTCTGTGGTGGCAGCCAAGCTTAGCAGACCGTGCTGGTCTCACCTTGGCACAGTCCTGCTCTCACAGTTCATTTCTTTGGCCCCTTGCTGGGATTTAAAGCCTTCTCTTCATCACACTGAGCATGTGTGGGGAGGTGGTCACTCTGCAGCATTTCAGTTCATTCTTGTGAATGCTTTTCTTCTTTGTCCTGTAACCCATTTGCTTTGTGTAGATACCCAAACCATTTCGAGTAGAGAGCAGCACCCTCTTTTATGGTGAAAACTAGAATGATTTATTTATTTCCTGACATATTCTTGGATCATCTCTAGGGCTAATAGGTGTTAGTCCTGGTTTTAACTTGAATTTCTTTTGTTTTACACATATGTATGATTTTAATTATTTTGGTTTTGTATCTGTTACTTTGCAAAAATTTGCACCAAGCCCTCTGAATCATGCACTTCCCCCATTGTTTTGTTATTACAGAGAATTAAAGCTGGTGGCTTTACTTTGTGAACTGAAGTAAACACAACTCGTTCTGTCAACCACAACAAGTGTATGTTTGTGACCACCACATTTACAGCCACATGAGATTGCACAAGCCTCTGCAAGTGCATTTCTTCTACAGACTGGGTGAACCTGAAGGTGTCTGGAAAGCTGTGCCATGGTGGCAGCGTGAGGCTGGCCTGGAAGGGCCCTGGGAGCAGCTCTGAGGAGGGGCAGTACTGAGTGGCTGCTCTCTGCTGAGGAAGCTTCCAGTCCCCTGGCAGCAAAGACTGTCCCTGTGCCAGAGCTGCAGCATGAGGAACACTTGCATTTTGGATACAGGGGTCTGGTTTGGGGTTGCACTGTGTTGCTCACCATGTCACACAGCTGTGACAGGGCCACGGGGCAGGTCTTTACTACCCTAGTGGTCACCAACTTGAGAAGACCTCCTGAAGGAGCTGTCAGAGTGGGAAGAAGGAATTTCTCTCACCACCTCCTGAAGTCTGTTACTTCTAGGCCAGTAATGACCTAGACTGAGTTCCCTTCTCATCACACCAAATCTGTCTTCTCTTTTACCCTGTCTGCTTCCTAAGGTGATTTATTCTGTGTCCATGAAATTCTGTCATGAACTTACTGAAGGGGCTTTGCCAGAAAACTATTCTTACTACCACTGGCCTTTTTCCTGATATCCCCCATAGTCAAGCACATGTTTTTTATTGCCAGAAAGCAGAGCTGCTTCTGGCCCATGCCATGTGGACTGCAACTTGGTTTATGTTTTATTTTATTTTTTTTTTTCCAATCAGAAGACTTGCAGTACATCTTGCTGCTGGCAACAGGGTGAACACTGCAGTGTCTGGATTGCCCTTTCTTTTTAGGCCCACATGGCAATGGGTTCACCTGGAAGGAATGGCCTTTTGGCACTTGCCACTGAGTCAGAAGATGGAAAATATTTGGTTCTTAAAGGCAGCCTGTGTGTCCCAGAGAGGAGAAACTGCAGGTCTAGTGAGAGACAAATGGTATTTGTGGTGTGCTTGCTTATGTGAGTTTCTTAATTCTGCTGTAGACTCAGTAGCAAACTTCCCTGACAGGATTCTCTGTTCCTTCCCAACCTGGCTCCTTCCCCATGCCAGCAGCAGGACTCCTGGGCCTGGCAGAGTGCACCCCCCTCACCCTGAAGGAAAGGTGTGCATTAGGCAAAGCCACCAAATGGGTGTCTAAGCTCCTGAAAGAGGCCAGCCTGGCTGTGTTCCCCGGCTGCCCCTTCCCCACTTGGGACAGGTCTGCACTGCTTCCCACTCAGGAAAGCAGGTGGGGAAGCAAGACCCACCCTGGCATGGATTCCCCACAGTGCCCAGGGAGTTTCCCAGGGGTACATGAGCTGGAGATTCAGCCCACAGTCAACATTTTCTGTAGGAAAGTCGCTGCAAATTTTCCTGTTAACTAAAATTGTGAAGAGTGGATTATTTGGTATTTCCCTGAGTGAAGAGGACATAATTAGTCATCCTATTCATATTTCAAATATGGAAGGTGGATCTGGCAGGACAACAGTAGGTTAAGTGGGATATTCTTACTTGTCTACACATTTGGAGAGTGCTTTCTCTTCCCCTTGCTATCCCAACAGCTCCAGGTAAGGGCACCAAGCCTTCAGCTACATAAACAAAAGCTTTAAAAGAGAGGTAACAGCTTTTACAGCAACTTTGCATCAATGGTACAGCTTATTCTCATCAATATGGTGCTCAAAATTGCATGCTGTAAGATAGCTGCCACTTGCCACCTGAGAATTGGCTGCCTTTTGTTCATTACCTGCATCTGAAGGTACCTGGAGTACCCTTGTTAGTTATTTCCACCTGGGAGAGCAAGTGCTGTATAACTGTTGTGCCAGTTTACATCTCTCCTATGTGTAAGTTCATCCCTTGCAGGGGGCTAATCCTGCCCCAGGGACTTCTCCAGGTCTTGTGAAAGCTGTCCTAAGTCCCCAAGGAGTGGCAGCTCAGATGTTTGTGTAGTTTCTCCAAAGTGATGAAAAGAAATGTCAACTCCAGTGCATAAGTGAGTGAACTGAAAATTGTCATTTTTAATCAACAGTTGCCTGCTGTGCATGGCCAACACACTCTTGGGGCCACAAATACGGGCTAGTGTGCAGGAGACTCACCTGTATGGGAGAGAGCAGTTAGGAAGAGATATATGCAGATAAAGGAAATAACTGACTAGGTTAATCTTCACCTGAATAATTGCTATAACAGAAGCTAGAGGCTTAATTATACTTTGATCACCAGACCTTGCAATGGGCAAAAGGAAAGCAAACTCCTTAAACAAAAAGACCGTGGCTTGAAGGATCCCACCTACCCTAAACACCTGCCAGAGCCCAGAGCACATTTTCAGTGGCTGTGAATTGCAAGAGTATTCAGGGAGTTGCTGTTTGAAGTGTCTCTCATTTGGCTTCAAAGCAAGTTCCCACCTATGCCAAGAGCTAGTTGATAATTCTTGTGGCATAATTATTATAGACTGTGTAGTATCTATATACTATACTATAGTATCAACCTCTGTAACATTGGAAAATAGATTGGAGTCAGAGAATCGTTCTTTCTGACCTTGAAATTTATGAAGGTGGTGGCATTGGCTCACACACAGGAGTTCTCTGTGGTTGCTAAAATAATTGAATTTTTTTTTTAAAACCTGCAAGAGTGACTTCTGTGAGAATTGCTTGGGTTTCTCAGAGAGCAGACAGACCACTTACAAGACACTCAGGGTTCAAGTCACTACTGCAACAGGACTACCTAGAAGGTGACAGAATTTATTTATATTAAATGTCAGTAAGAAACTACATACTCTGCTATAAATCACTTGCTCTGCAGGTGTCTGAGACTGATTTACACCCATCACTGCTAAGCCAGCCTTCTTTTCCACTGGGGGTGTTTAGTCCTCCTTAAATGCTTATTGACCAACATATCAATGGTTCTTGGAGTAGAAACTTGTTCACCCTTGTCCCCTATGTATCTGTCTCATGGCTTCATCATGACAAGTGCTAAACCTGTCTTTCTTCAGGCACATCTCAGGCCGATGGACTGTGTTTGCTGTGTGGTTGGATATAAGAGATGAGAGGGTGGGAGAGGCTGTTCTGCAGGAGGGAACTGACACTATGGGTGAGAAGTGCCTCTTAAGTGGTATGTGCATGACATCTGCAAAAACCACTCTCCTTTAATATATA
>VZTR01021606.1:267413-294399 GCA_013400775.1 Chaetops frenatus | reverse complement strand
GTGCATTTTGGGACTTTGAATCTCAGAGATTCAGAATCACTGTCTGTTACAAGTCTGAGTGAGTGCAGAGGATTTCTTGTGATTTTCCCCCATCTTATATTTTTTTTTTCCAGAAGACAGTGGTGGATGGTGATTACATGCTGTGCATTTGGTGGTGCAGATGGAGCTCCTCTGAGCTCCTCCTTTCAGCCTGTCACTGAGTGTCATCAGTCTCTCTTCTGGCTCTTAAACGTTCAACACCTCTCTTTCCTGAAAGGCTGGAGAGATGCTGCCCGCTGGACCCACAGTCCTGGTTAATTCAGTGGCTCATCCTCAACAGGACTGTGTTAAGGAACCTTTCCTGTCCAGCTATCCAGGAGCTGCTCTGCCAGTCACACTCCCACCCCCTACGCTGGGGGAAACCCAGGACTGAGCTGGTAAGGAAACCTTGTCTCTGGCTGGGAGCGTGGGGTGTGCAGCGAGCCAAGAGGGGCACCCATGGGGTCACTGGAGCCACTCACTGTGAAGGGGCTTTGGAACCAGCAGTGAAAGGCTGGAGGGGTGGGAATGTGACTGACAGAGTGGCTCCTGGATGGTCAGAGAGGGAAGTTTCCTTAACAGCTTCAGGGAAAAGTAGCTGCCACCATCTAGTCATTCTCCTGTGAAAGAGTGTCTTGTAGTCTTTAAAAAGCCCTGCTCTCTGAAATCAAAGTAAATGCTGTAGTAAATGAGATCTGAGAGCATTTGCCATGAGCCTTCTCACAGCTGATTGAAATGTATGAGCTGGTGTGAACAAGACACCCATGCTTGTCAGGCAAACAAACAAAAAAGCCCATTTTCAGAAGCTTATTTCTTTGGCTTTACCCAATGCTTAGTCTAACCCACTGTTTGTCTGCATCAACATAGCTGTCTTCTTTTGCCTGTGGTTTACAGTGTGAAGAGGAAATTGTTCAAGATCTGGACCTCTCTCATCTTTCTTTTTTTCCTGACTAATTGTCGTGGTTAGCTGGTTGACTCGCAGAGCCGGTGATGCCTTCAGAGGGCAGCAGCAGCCACTCTCCACCCTCCTCTGGCTTGGCAGTGCTTACAAAGACTCAGCTCTGTAAGAAATAGAGTGAGGATCTGTTCAGCAGCAGACACTGCTGTTTGTAGGGACAGTGCAGAGACCAGCCGAGCAGAATTCAGCCTTTGAGGCAGTGACTCTTTGCTTTGCAGATGTGTTCATCCTACATTGCTTGTTTGGAGTTGCCCTTATTGGGGTAGCCTTCAATGGGCTTTTGAGAGTCTTAGAGGAAAGCAAGCTGGTTCCTGTCTCTTACCCTCCAAGCCTGCCCTTCCTTGCCCTGGCTGTGCCTGGGACAGTGGCCCCCCATGCCTCTGTCCCCACTGTGTGCCCTGGGCTGCCGTGGGGCCTCTGGCTCGGGTTTTACTGGGTGTTACTGCAGAAAATGTGGTTTGGGGAGGAGGAGGAGGAGAGCAGAACCCATGGGCCAAGCCCTGGAAGTCTTTCTTGCAGTGAGGGGTCCAAACCCTAACACAGGATTAGAGATGTGGCTCAAAGCAGCTATGAGGAAGTACAGTTCCATGGGAGAAAGGCTTACCCACGTTTTTACCCTTTCTGATTTTGGTAAGGACATGTGGTGGTGTTGGATGCACAGTTCTGACTCAAAAACCTGGCTAGACTGGGGCTATTTTCACTGGAGTTTATTTTTCTTATCTTTATATAGATACATGATATATTATACATGATCTATTTATAGTATACATTTGTAGATATTTAACACAGTACATCAATATTATACTACATTTAATAATTTAAAACATGTCTTTTTATCTATATAATATGCTTTTTTATTTTTCTATTGAGTTTGTTATCTTTATAATTACATTATTTATCTGAGACTGTTACAACCGGACAGAGAATATACAGGAGCCAGAAATAGGCAGAGGTTAAAATATGGCCCCTTTGCATTCACACCTTGGTTTCCACTGCTGTTTGAAAGCCGTGTACAAGGAACCAAGAAATCCACCGTGGTCATTCATTGCTGTCCTGGGTGTTTGGTGGTCTGACCTTCCTTTTCCCAACAGTACTGACTTGCCTTTCAGGATAATTACGTTTCTACCCATATAAAGTCTAAATCCCTTCCATTCCCAGAAGATCCAGACGCACACACTGTTCAGATCACCAAGATGAATTTAAAATATTCAGTCTCAGCATTTTATCTAGGAGGATGAGTACAGGCACATGCCTGTATAAAGGACTTTTGCATGAAGAAACTCGGGCTCAGGGAGTTGTTTCTAGAAGGTGAATCACACTGGAGGCACTTGCTTAGGCAAGTCTGAACTCCGCACGGTGAAGTTTATCACACCTGGGTGTGATACTGAAACTAGGAACCCTTGTATGTGTCACTTTTCCCTGGCAGTACCTTCGCTCCATAGCACTCTGTTAGCAAAGGCCAAGGTCATACCTGGCTGAAACTATTCATTTATTAAAGGCAGCCACAGAAACAAAGTTAAATCTTGGAGAGAAACAAGTCCATGCATGCAGGAACACCAGAATGGAAATACAAATACTAACTCAAGCATACTGTTGTAGGACTTAACAGGCCAAACTCCTGGACTTCACACCCTCACCTGACACCTGCTGTGCAAGCACACAGCGAGAGGAGCAGCTGCTGCAGAAGACAGAAGGGGAAACTAGCAAGTTACTAAAACTGCTCTGTAGCAAGAGTCAGGACTCTGCGCGTCAGGTGAGACAAAGAAAGGTTTGTGTTGTTGCCTTTTTGTTTATTTTTTTTCTCCGGTTTCATGGAAATAAGGTTCTGAGATAACTAAGAAACTGAAACCTCACATTTTTGGACAGTTTATCACAGGGCTTTTAGCAAGCTGTCACTCCTGCTTCTAATCAGCTGAGAGAATGGAGGAGGGTATTTTTTTTTTTTTTTTTTCAAAATTGTCAGTGCCCAGCTGCTAAAACACTGCTCTGTTTATGCCTTGTTCCCTTCACTGTTGAGTGGGATGAGTCCCTGGACAAAAGCCACCAGAAAACATGGCCTATACATCCATTCTGCCCAAGGCCAGCACCTGTCTGGTCAAACCTCAGTGAGAAATTCTCAGCTGGAATCTTCAGGGCGAGGGGTAGACCAGGCCTTTTCCCCTGCTTCATCAGTGGGCAGCTGGCTGCAATAACCATCCCCCCTGGTGTGGCAGAGCAGCCGGCTCCTGGAGGCAACAAAGAGCTGGCTGCAGCAAAGGAGCAGCACGAAATCACTGAACTCAGGAGCACTCCGGGGCTGCATGGCCTCAGAGATCAGTCAGAGCACAAACCAAAAGGAAAGGAAGGCTCATAGCTTGAGGCTGGGACTGCAGCTAATAAGGAAATTATTTTCCTGTTGCACAATCTCCTCCTTGCCCCCAGTTTCATGAAGTTTCCTATTCCATTGGAGAGGAAAGCTCCCAGCCAAAATGAGCCTTTCAGAGCTGTGAAATGCAAGTGGTTGTTTCAGTGGAGCAAACAGATTCAGAGAACATGATCACCAGAAGGCCAGAGGGTGAAGCAGGGCCCCAGCATCTGAGCAAAAAGATTATGTTCATAATGCTGTAGCTCAGTCTGTATCTGCTCTGCGTTCAGCATACACTAGCAAGTTAAATTATTTTTTTGGGTTTTTTGTTTGTTTGTTTGTTTTTGTTGTTTTGTTTGTTTGGTTTTTTTTGAAACAGAAAGAACTGCAGTCTTTTTAGAAGGGTTGAGAAGTGGTGGCAACGGTTCCACTTGGGATAAAACAGAAGTCAGGAAGGGCTCAAGACCACTATGTCAGATTCTTTCTGCTTCCGTGCAGACAAGAGGAAATGAAAAAAGGAGAGGACAGGAGAAACAAGGACAGTTCTGTCTGGGGGTTGGCTTTTTATAATGCTGTCATGAACTGGAAAGGACTGCAGATGCAGAACTAGCATGAACTCTTCACACGTTCTGAGCCCTGACAAGCTTAAAATAACTTAAGCACATATCTGCCTCTGTGCTCAGAGATATGTATTTATCAAGCTGGCTAGGTTTAACTGTAAAAAATTTAAAACCAGTAAAGGAAAAAGACCTGAAGGCCACACCTCCTCACATTTGGTACTTCAAGGTCACTAAGACTGTCAGGTCCTGTAAGGGTGGTGATGGTGCCAGGGTTGGCTCAGTTCAGTATGGGCAAGCTCTCCCTTCTAGATGGAGTGGACAAAGGCTCAGTGGTGGCAAATGATGAAGGTGAGACTGGTGCCAGGGAAGTGTTTCCTTTGGTAAGCTTTTATGCTAGCATAAAAATTTCCTATTTAAGTGGTACGAGGCTTTTTGGGTTTTGTGGTTTTTTTTAATCCAAGATGAGTAACAGGCAGAATTCATCAGCCCTCTTACTCATTTCATCCAGACAGGCCTTGGATTCCTTCCTCACCATTTTTGGTCCATTAATCTCCCCTTGCATTGCCTTGTACTTGCTCCATGTGCCAATACCACACTTTATCCTTTCTGGGGCTAATTCAGGAATTTTTGTTGACTTCTGTAAATGCTGTCTTGGAACAGGCTAAATAGTCACAGCTCCTAAATGAGAGACAGCACAGAAGAGTGAAGCACAGTGTAGTAAGGAATGGCACAGGGATTTTCTCTTTCCACACAGAACACCTGGAGTGTTAGGGCTTGTGTTTTTTGGGAATAAGGAAGGCAGCAAAGCAACTGGTTTGGCCCTAGTTAAGGATTTTAGCTAAAACAAACACATTTTTCCAGTGAAGTCACTGCAATGAGCTGGTATTTGTGCAGGAAAATATGCAGTCAGAATATCCTGGTGCAGATCTAGTTTAGCAATTTTTTTTAAAGAAATGTACAGGTACATGTACATTTGTATTTACATGAATGTGAACATGTTCCTAAATTGCTGCTCTTCTCCTTCTGCATGTGGACTTTCCATTCCTGCGGCAGCTGCCAGCTTTTCCTGCTTAAAAGAAGGTCACTATTTCTCCATCTCATCAAAAGAAGAATTTAAAATATGGAACACTAAAAATGGATTAACACAACAGATACCCAATGTCTGAGCAGGTCTTCCTATCCATTACTCATGGAAGCTATTAGGACCAACCTGGATGAAAGACAAGGTCATAATTAACTTGACATTAACTGCACATTACTGCAATACCACTAACTTTACTCAGAAGAGTCTCAAGGTTTTGAATACCCCTTCCTGCAGATGCTATTAAAAACAGATCCAGGCTGAGATAAATCAGAGATTGCAATAAAGCTGGTACTTCTCTTATTGACAGAGGAACTCCCTCTGGTTTCTGATCTCAGTAGCCTGCAACAAAGTTTCAGCCCATAGTTGCTTTTGTGAGAAATAAAACACGCAGGCAGATGTGGCCAGAGAGGTGATAGTGTGCAGCTTTTTTGGGAGTTACATCTCAAATTACAAGATGTTTATGAGAACCCTTAGTTTATTATCTATTTCCTGAGCTGTATCTTCTAGTAATGAATAAAACTCTCAATACCCTTTATAAATGCCAGAATGTTTTTATCTTGAAATATATTTTTTGCCTTTTTGGTGCTATATGATACCAGCCACCTCTGAAACCCACAAGACAGAGAAACTACCACAGCAGTCACTTAATATTTTTGAATAGCCCTCCATATGAATAAAGATGCAACATGCAGTCCACAGTTTAATTAGTTTATTTTTTAAAGTTCTGTCAGAAATATAGCTGTGCATTAATTACAAAATATATTAAACTATCAATCAATTCATCCAAGGGAACAGCAGTACTTTCATTTTGTTCAAATGCAAACCAATACAAACCTTTAACATTGACACAGAATAATCTATTGCATCCATCATCAATGTATTTGGTCTGCTGCCATCTCTAAATAAGAACAGAAAGATTATCCTGAATTCATTTCATTAGCAAGTTTAATCCCTTCATAGCAAACATAACCAGACATATCATGAGACCACTTAAAAAACAACTGTATACATCTCACATTATCTGAGCTCCCACATATACATTACATACCAATGTTTTTAGCAAAATAATTTTCCCTGCCCTGCAGGGGAAGACATTCAGAGGCAAAGAGATAACACATTCATAATATATTATAATTGGAAAATTTGTGCCATAGCAGCTTTGCAAATACACATACTAAGAGTCGGTGACTTAAAACATGTTAAAGACAACAGAAATTTGGAAGATAAAAGAAGCTAAGCCACTTTGTAAACCACCTTGAGATCTAGTAATGCTGCAAAGCACCAAGTTACAGAATGAAACCCCATTGCTGAACAAGTTACACAGGAGCTGGGTTAATTAAAATATTTCTTTAATTTAGAGACAACTCAATGCTGCAGACCTTTCTCCTTCCATTTAAGTAGTTCTAGCAATTATACCTCAATCCACCCTGGTAAAAGAAGTTCTCAAGAGATCTGAAGAAAGGAGAAAGAGGCAAATGGAACAAGTACATTAATAAATATTTTGTTAATATTTATAATCTTTTTATGACAGCAAGATTTAACTGATACTTAGCAAATTAGCTCTGACAGCCTCTCATGTAATACTCTGACATTACAGTAATTTGACATCACTCAAGAGTTCTAGTTGGTAATATAAAAATACAAAACCAGTAAAATAGCAGCAGTGAATAAAGCATCCATGTTACTGTGGCCAATACAGTATTATACATGCAGTAGCCTTCTATTCATATTGGCTTGTGCTGTTGTACAATTGTAACCTGAATCATTTAAACCCTGCCACCAAAGGGAATTTCCTCCTTACAGGCAGAAGTACATCAGATCTAGCAGATAAGGCTCAAAGCAAAAATTCCATTCAGAATGTGAATCTTCAAAAGCAAGGAAAGTGTTAATGCATTTAGAGGGTCTTGGGTATAAATCATTTGAACAGAGAATAAGGACATTTTTCTTATTGCTAGGGTTGAGAAAGGACCTGGAGCAGGAAGAAGCTCTGAAATGACACGGGTTTCTTCTGACTGCCTCCCCTCCCTCCCTTCCTGTTCCCCAAAACCAAAAGAAAATGGCAGTTTTTGAGCATCCTGAAAAAACATGGATAGGTAACCCAGCCTGAAAATGGAGAACTCGTGTACAGTGTCTTCTGTAGAGTGGCTCTGTGCACTGCCATGGACATCGACAGCTCTTGGTTAAGAATGGCTTTACTGGGGGTGCTCCAACTGAAGACACTCTGGAACAATGCAGCTGATAGGATGAGGCTATTCATCATAAAATCTACTTTGGTTTTAAAGCTGATATCTTTCCCTGTTTTCAGTAATATATGCTCACCTGTCCCCTAATGAGAGGGAATACACTAAAGTCACCAGCAACAAACTGCATTTACCATCGGCCAGGAAGTTCACGTTTCGGTAGTGACAATATTCCATTGAACACGACCCTTCTTCATCTAATGGGTTCTACTTACAGAAGAGATTTTACTCATCTGGATATGATGAACAAAGTGGTAGGTTGGATCCTGGAACTTTTACCTCACATGCAGGCAGGCAGACTATCCTCCCACACCACTGAAGTACAGTAATCTTTCTTTAGTCTTGTATATATTAAGCAGTGTGCCCTTTCCCCACTGGCATTACTTTGATGAGGCCAAATAGTTGGAACACTGTTCAGTATCTCTTAAGCTGCAGTGTCTCAAGACTTCAGGTTGTTTCACTAGCTTGGATAAATAATACACATAAGTTCATGCATCGTTTAGTTCTTTCATAAGTATTGGAACGTATACTCAGTTTATGGGGTGAACAAAACTTTTTTCTTCTTTCCTTTTGAAGACAAGATTCAGAGCTTTATCAGCACCATGACAAGTTAAAATTTTTAGCACCAGTGAACTTGAACTATTCAATTCAGCTTTGACTGGTCAAAATTAACATTTACATGGCATACAATCAGTCAGTACAGAAAACAACAATACATATGGCATTGGAAACCTCATGAATCCTTGACACAGTGATTCTAGTGTTTGATAAATGAGTAACTATGGAAGCCAGACTTTCTTCTGAAAAGCAAACAGGATTACAATTTTTCCTCACACTGCTGAATTAACAGGCTTTCCTTACCATCCAAATTGCTGAGTTGGCCCAGCTGCTATTGTCTAAAGGGACAGGAAATACCCACAGCAGTTGGATGCTGTGGGCCAGCTGCCCACAGAGAATTCACAGGGGATGACATGGGTATGTCACCCACAAATCCATGAGATCACTTGAACAGATGCAGGGCACAAGTTCAGCTTTGGTACAAATTCAGGTTTCAACGACAGTAAAACAAATTCTGCATGGCTCTCTCTAGTTAGTACATCCCTTGGCTCACGTGCCCACTCACAACCTGAAACATGTCCAGCACTCGGAGATCCCACCAGCACAAAGGGATTTCATTAAAATGCTAAACTTTTATATCTCTTGGTGATTGTGCTTGACATTCTGGGCCTAGAGCACACACAGGAAGATTTAGCAAAGTAAAGAGAATTAGGGAAGCGCTTTCAGACCACATTACAAATACTTCTTCAGTGAACTCAGCTCACCGTCATTTAGTCTTCTCCACAACACTACCTCATCTTTTGGATGCGGCATCAACTCTACATCAACATGCAACTTCCTGAAGGAGGACAGGGTCAAAGCATACCTGAACCCTTGGTGGCATGAACGAAGTCTTAACCCTAACTTCAAACTTCAAGAGACACATAGCCAATGCAAAATTCTAGGTAAGTCAATACAGAAACTCTCCCAACTTTCCCAAGCTCTGTGAAAAAACAAATTAAAAATATCCCTCATCTTTATTAATTTCACTACTTCCTTGCAATAGCATCTATTCCAAGGCACTGAGGTGAAAAGAATTACAGGTCTATTCGATATGACTGAAGTTTCACCAAACTGAGATGCACGGGTTCTGCAATAGGATTTTCCTGTAGGCAGTTAAGTTTGATTAACACTTCATTTAGTTAGCTTGCTACAGAAGTAGCTTATTATTTTAAGAGAGAACCTTACCAAATATTTAAACATATGACCTCATATAGGAAAAAATATACCAGAAAAGTTCCATTCAGGTGAAGATCAACTATGATGGCAACTATGATCTTTTACAAACGCAGCCTTTGTGGACGATGGAGCACTTTTCTAATATGTGCAGAAAAGCACGAGTAAGGCTGCATTCCTCAGGAGAAGACTTACAGGCTACATGGCTCCATCAGTACTGCGGGCCTGGAACCCTTCTTTGCGGACACTGTTCAAGTCCAGGCGCGTTAGGACCTCGCAGCGCACCAGCAGCGTGTCATCCTTGATGAAGGTTCTCTGTTTCAAGTTCTGCAGGTGCATGAAAGTCACATACCCAAAACCTTTCGGATTGCGGTGAATTGTCGGTCTCTGGAAGGCCAGTAGCTCTGGCTTGGCTTCCATCACCTCTTCGTGGTTCTGCCTTTCTGGGCCTTCTGATTGATCCAAAATAGAAAGTCGTATGGTGCCTTGGAAAGGCCAGGGCAGGTGGCTGTCGTATTCCCCTTGCATGGTGTGGACAAACAGAGAGATAAAATTAGCACAGCGCTGAGCATTTGGTAACTGGATATGCAGGCGCAAGCACAGCTTGTAGCCAGGCTTCCCCGTATAGAAGCCAGGACTGTGCATCACTACAGGTCTCTCTTCTTCTTGGGCTTTCTGTAGTCCACTGAAGTTCTCAATCTTCCAGATATAAATACCATTACATTGCTGTGCCTCCATTTCAGTAATCTTTCCCTCCAAATTTCGGATAGTACGTTTCAGTTCTGCCACATGAGCGTTCTGAGTCTCCATTTTAGCAATGAGTTCCCTGATTTGGTGATCCTGTCTTACCAGACGACCTTCCAACTGCTGAATAGTTTCCTTGAAGTTTTCAACTTCTGGATTGCAGTCATATGCAGCATGGGACACGTGTGAGAAGAGGGCAGGCTCGAAGGGTAGGCCATTGATGAAGGGTAGAGGATTTGCAGCAGTAACACTGATATTCTGAAAACTCTGAGCCATCATCCTCATGTGAACCTGAGTGAACTCCTGCATATGCCGTGCCAGTTCATTCCTTTGCATCTAGGATTTAAGAGATATGGCATTAGGAACATATTGAACATCTGCAATCACATTTTAAATGTGGCTATGAAGAAAATAAAAAAAGTAGTTGCTTTTGTCACGTGAGAAAAACTGCAGTGTGAATCAAGGACAAAGGTGTGACAAAATAGCACTTTACCAACAGAGAGCTCTAAATTTAAGAGCACTATTAGGAAAAATGTAAAAAGAAGTTCAAATATACCAGTGGGCAAATCACAGAATCATTTAGGTTGGAAAAGACCTTTAAGATCTTTGTGTCTTTGCCCTGATGTTGATACAGCTGGGGTTCACCAAAAGTGTACACGTGAGGTGCTTTCAGGACAGAATTGTTAACCTGGGAACTTACGACAGAACTGACATCAATGACTGCAATATAAATCAGATACATGCATTATTGTTTTTGTTGGCTTTGGGACTTCGGGATGTCACAAAAATATTCTTGTTAGAATATTTATCATTAGTAATAGCCTATTGTATAGTTGCATAATTCTGTGTGATGTTTAATAAGGGAGCCTTTGACTGTATTTTTACAGATGCTGCAGCATCTCCAGGAAAACAACAAAATTTAAATTCTCTGGAAGAGGCTGAGAATGACTTCTTATTAAAGGCCAAGACCTGCACTTCAAATGGAAGCAATTTTGAGTAAAATACATTAAGTATTTCAGTAGTATATACAATGAGAAAAAGAAACAGTATATTTCAAACTGTGTAGCTGAAAGTAAAAACAAGATCTGAAGAAATATGGAGTATTCTATACTGAAAACATTCTTGTCAAATATTCCAAAGGCAAGCACTGCATGTATATTCAGGGTCACCTTCTTGTTAATGAGCGTTCATGATAAAAAAATTCAGGTTTTGTAGGACTGATAATTTCCCTATGAAACCATAATTAATTATGGTGTACACTTTCAGTAACACTATTGAACTCAAAACAAAGACATGGTGAAAGACTGTTAGTGATAAATATACATTTAGAATTTTTCTGTGTTCTAAATCAGCACTTCATTGATTTGCTAAAATGCTCCATAGTACCAAATGGTGTATGAAAACTGATGTGGAAATGCAGGGGAAAGACCCATTTTTACAGAGGTATTAAAAATTAGAAATAAGAGTACCTAGATCAATAATTTTAGAATTTAATAAAATTGATTTTCTTCACGGAACTCTAGGAGTCAAGCATATTTGGCCACAACTTTGAAAGAAATGCTAGAAACTACTTTATTGACATGAAAGCTGAGAAAACATGAAATTTAAAAGCAAGGCCATCAAGCAAATTGTTCACGTAATTTTTTAGATTTGAAAATGCCATTTTGAAATGCAGTGTATCAACATGCACTGTTTCAGAATTAAGATACCTCAAAACAAAAAACCCACAACCACAAATCACTGAGAATTTTGGGCTGGTGAATGAGACAACAATAGGAAAACACATTACAAAAGCAACAAACTCATGCAGAAGGTCTGCAATTCATGGTACTGATAAAAGGCTTACCTTTTCAGGACACCCAAAGGCACTGTAAAAACATGGCACTGGGGCAGTAGGACAATCATTGTCATAATGGTTAGGCATCTACAACAAATCAGATTGGATATTACTTCTCCATTGAGAGCATTCTCTTATCCAAAACCAATACAGCTGGATTGATTCTGAACACGTACCTGAAGTCAGATCAGTTTATACCTACATAATTTCTTAAGGGAATATGGAAGTTTTGAACAAAAATGTTAGCTGATGATAAAAATTCTGCATCCTACTTGTATGTACTGTAACAATTCATTGACTTTATTTTTACGTTAAGCCTGAGAAAGCACTCAGGTTTCCTTGCTAGACCAAACACCTTCTGTTTCTAGCCTATCCTCCAGCCAGACCACATCCATTCCTTCCCTTCTGAAGGACTGCTTGCACATACTTATTGTGTCTCTCTTTATTATCATCTTCCTCAAACAGTTCAAGTTACTTCAATTTTTTTCATGATCCATGTTTTCCAGATCCAGGTCAGTCATCTCATCTGACCTGGATCCTCCCTATCCACCCTCCCTCAAAAGCATGACAACTTCAACTGATGCCTTACAAACCCTGAACAGAGCAAAGGATAGTTCAGTGTTTCACAGGCAGAATCCCTGTTTTATATAAGCCCAGTGTTTGCCTTGTTTAAACATCATGATGCAGAAGCACAACACAAGGCTAATACAGGTCAGCTATTATTAAAAAAGGTCAGCATTCTCTGTTACTTACTTCTGCAGTTCATTATTCTAACCTAACAACAGACTTTTTCCTTTGCCATTACTAAGCTCAATCCTGTTTTTCAGAGTATTTGTGCAACTTTACAAGATCATTCTTTATTTCAACCCAGGCTATCAACATAGTTACCATCCCAAATTAAACAAATTAATATTTATCATTTTCCTGCCAATGAAGTTGTTATTGAACAGAAGAGATAATAATGGCTATTACAACAGTAATGGACAAACAGAATTCCAGCCAGCATTGCAGTTGGATAGTGAATTTACTTATAGCTACTTTCCAACAATGGCTTTCCAAGTACAAATACTCTCCCTCTCTGCCCAAATCAAAGCCTCCTCCTGTAATGTCAGCCATAACCACTGGCAGCTGTTGGAATTTTTTTCAACTCCATTCAAGGTCAAAAACATGCAGCATAGGCCCTGTCAAGAAGCAGTACAGCTGAACAATGTGATGTGCAGCCAAAATCCTGCAGAGGTTTGCCAGACTGCAACTGCAGGCTGGAGCAGCATTTAAGGGAGCATCACACCTGCTCTGGACATTTTCAGAGAGAGGCAGGTAGTGATTTATTAGCTAGTAGACCAACTGTAATCCGAGTTTAATTTCAGATTAAAGAAGCAATGTAAAGACAAAACATCTGACTTGGAATAAACAGAGGAAAAGGGAGTCTCTTACCTGCTCTCTGATGAGCACTGTGTTGCAATATTCACAAAATACATTGGCAAGTGGGCAGGTTTCATCATGAAGCTTAGTGATCAAACAGAAAAAAGGAAGGGGAGAACGCATCAATAAAGTTACCCAATTTGAGAGAGGGCTAATCACCCTTGATCAGACATTAGATTTTTATTTATATTCCTAATTTTACATTTAGCTGTATGCAACTGCAAAACAAAGACAATCCCTTTACCCTGAACAGTATGTTTTCTATTACTGTTTTTTCCTAGACTTATACAAGAAATTCATGAAGTTACAGATATTTTATTTCCTAAAGCTCTTATCCTCCAAAGAAGTCTGAATTTAACCAGAAGTTACTCAAATTCATGTTCAATTGTACTGGAACTATAGGAAAGCTTTCTTTTGTTTGTTTTTTTTTGTTTGTATTGTTGGACTATATGAGGTACATCTGATTGACAGTTCACAATATTAATATCATGACATTTAATAGTCCTTGAGATAAAACAGATCCATATAGAGACAAAGAATGGTAACATCAAAAGGAAAGCATTATCCTCAGTATCACCCAAGTGAAAAATGCAGAGCCAGGAGAAGAATTCAGAAATTATTTTGGTCTTGTGTAGAGGCAGATATCCCCACAAGATTTATCTCCTGATAAATCCTGTCTCCCAGGCATAAAAACTGCTTTTTGTATTCTATTGGCAGTAGATACTGGCCTGTCTGATGGTAAGGTCAGAAATCAGTGGTTCTAACACAAATCTCCTCATGCCACATGGTTCCCAACAACTTTGTATTTAAGGACTATTTCTCCCCAGCTTTTGTCTTTTCTAGGCTCATCTCCTGAGTTTGTAGCTTCTCAGCTGTGCAGCAGCACAAAGAGCTCTTCTGGACCAAAACCTTTCAGTTGGTTGTTTTTTTTAACTGCTGTTCCCTTTCCAAGCAAAGCCATGTGAATGCAGGTTGACAAACTGAGCCTCCTGCTAAGTACCTCTTTGTCTTCATAGGCCATAGACGTGGCACAGTTTGGGCAACACACTTGGCGCCTCGGACACTCTTGGGTCACGTGCTCCTTCAGACGGTTCTTTGGGAAGGTTCCTTGGCACTGTGGGCATTCCACAGTGGAAAAATCACACTGCAGCTGGTGGTCCTGCAGAAGGACAGAAGAGGGATTTGATACTTCAGACAAGAACTATCATCTCATCTGTTTTCAAGAGAAAGCACAGTGCAAGACAACAAATCACAATCTTTCCTTTGTGCAAGGAAATCCTTATACACTTATGCTGACTCTACCAACAGCCTGTTACTGTCCCATTAGTAAGGTCAATGTATTCAGAGCTTTAGGAAAGCCCTCAGGAAAAATCTAGTTTTATATTTATCCTTTTAACTGCATATATTATTTTCCAAAACAATTATTTCAACTAATAGATGTAGCTACTTCAAGAGAAAATTAAACTGCCTTTAAGAAACCTGTGTGAAGCATAAACATAGCTGATCAAAAGACAAACATGAATGATCCTCAACAGAAAGCTGCATTAGCAAAATCGTCATGCACTGTGATGTTCACTTGAGAATCACTTAACTACAATTAAATACTTATCAAAAAACCAGTATGTGTAGCTACAGTCTTGAAAGAAAAATGCACTGAATCACCATTAATAAGTACCAGGTATGACCAGGTATTTAAGTTATTTGGAATTTTTACTTGTCCATGAAAACAAAGTTTCGTATTTTCAAAGCTACTTCTCACCTCTAAGTGCCTGAGCTCCATCTTCATACTGCAGCCCTTGTTGGGACACTTGACCATCAGTGAAAGGATTTCCCGTTTGGCGAAGTTGTCAGGAAAAAGTTGATTTTCAAGCAGAATTTCATTGTCTACAGGACATTTGTGACCTGCATCTCTATAATGCAGAAAAGCAAGAAAAGATATTCCAATATTACCAACAGATTTCCAAGCCCTTAATTTAAAATATTTTTACACTAGCAGGACATTAGTGGTCAAATAATAACACAGTAAGAAGATCTTTGAAAACAATGCTATTTATGTGGCAATGACCACAAAATATGAAATGTATTTCAGAAAAATTGAAAACACACAGTTTCACTGGAGGTGGCATGACTGGGATTGCAGCACTTTTCAAACTCAGACACATTTTATTTGTTCAAATGCCATGTTAAGTACTCTGGAAACAAACTTGAGGAATATGTAAAGACACTAAGAACTTAGAGTCCTGTTTCTGTAAGTACTTCACATAGCTCAAATATCAAACAAGATTTCACATAATACTTCAAAACAATTATTTAAACTTTCTTAGACCTCCTCTCATTTCTTTCTCATTTTATACACAGCCAATGTGATCACAGCTAAGATAAAAGCAAAATTGTCTTTTTTTCCAGATTGACTTCATCTGTTTGGCATTACATCATACACTGCTCAGTTTGCTGCTTCTGTTATACAACCATGTGATCAGTTGGTCATCCTTCATTTTCATTATACAGCAAACAGAGTGAAAACCTCCAGACACAAAAATTGTTAGTAACTATGAAAATTACACTGGATTTAGAACCAGGTGTTATATCTGAAGGCATTTTAACAGCAAACAGACTGGAAGTACTAACTGGTGAAGGTTTGGAATTTGATGGAATATGGATGCCTGCAACCTGCACAAGGTAACTAACAGCCTCTTCCAGTTCATCAGCTTCTGTCTACCTGCATGTATATACAAAAGTCATTAGAAATGAAGTAAAAAAGGGGATCACCTCCACCAAATTTTCCAGTATCAGCTCATTTTGAAAGCAGTAGGCCAAGATATTGATTCACAATTAAGTAATACAGTTAAAGAGGCATGAGGGATCAAAGCTCCTGAATGTTAATGGAAACAGCAATATAATGGAAAAATACATGGGATGGGAAAATGTCAGAGAGCACTTGTGGTGCAAGGATCAAAGGCCAGATCATTGTCGCTAACTGCAAGCACAGGGGGAAGTAGAACCTAGTGGGCTGTGGAGACCAGGAGGGAATTTATGTTCTTTGTTGGAAAAGGAAATAATTGTTCAGCAACTCCATCAGCAACGCTGCTAGAGGAAGTGGAGGTAAAGTTGCCACTTCAAAAAGAGGCAATGAACTTCCTTTCACAAGTTTTGCTTGCAGAGCAAGCTCACCACATGCCTAAGAATCATACTCCTAAACAAGTGGAAGAAAGAAAACACCTAGCTTGCCTTGTTTCAGAGCTCCTGAGCTCTGATCAGCATGATCTTTGTCACAAGCCAGAAAGGTTTCCTCGCTTCACAATCTACAGGAAATCAGTTTTCACAGGTATAACTTGATTACAAACACCCTGTTTAGTGGAGTGTAAAGATAGCTCAGTAGGCCTGCTGATAAGACAGCAGCTTTATTTCTACCAAGAAAAGCTAATCATGAATAAGAGCAGCCAACAACAGATTAATCTGAAATAATGATTAACAAATCCCCAGTTTAAATAACTAGCAGATAAAGGGCAAAATAGGAATGAAATGCAATTTTCTAAAGTAAGAAAGTGTAGTAAGGAAAAAGCAGTAACTCATTGTAAGATATTAAACAGGCTTCAAGTACTATTTACAAAGATCAAGATTGTGTTTAAAACACTGCTTAGATCCATCTACAGACAAAGACGTTGCTATACATTTCCTGTGACAGAATTGAGTTTATGCACCTCAGTTCTAACTCACATCACAGTGAAGGCTTTCCTATGCTGGAATTATTTATCACATTGCACTCTGCCACTCACAAGACTACCTGTGAAACAACAGCCATCTGCTACGAAGTACACTGAATATTCCTGTAATTTCCCTTGAGATTAAAATAGAGGTATCAAGAGTCAAGACAGAATAATTTTGAAAGAAAAGCCTGCTCTGTGATTTTAACAAGTAAGCAGTTTAGCTGAGAAGCTGAGACAGTTGGCAGAGACTTTAACTGCAGCCGTGCCAGCTGCTGGATGAACTGTCAGCACTCAAAGATTTCCCTGCTGTCCCCTGTTACCTCACAATTCTGCTTTTCCAGTAAACAGAGGTTCTGATACTTGGCAAGCTCTACTATAAGTCCTAAGTCAGCCCTAAGATACAGGAGAAGACTGGAGTGAAATTGAATTAGCTTCTGCACCTGAAGTTAGTTCTTCTAAAATTTCCAATAATGTATTTTTGTGACAAGTAATGTTTGTAAACTCATTTTTAGTTACTTAGGTAGATAAGCTTCTCCTCTTCCATGACTTATAGCACTTCAAAGCACTTCAGACAGCTTTATTTAAAAAGCTGCCAAGACTTTCTGGGAGGCAAACATTGACTGTGATCAAATCTCATCTAATCATGTCCTTCACACTGTAAGATCCAAGAGTCCAGTTTTTAGAAAGGTTTTCCATTTTTTTTGTAATTGCAGCCACAACTTCTTCAACACGAACTACAATTGTTTGTATAAGTCACAAGAGGCAAATACTCAAAAAATGCTTGTCCATCCTTCATCATTTAAAATCCTTAATCTCTGTATCCACTTCAGTTGAGACAGTGGGGAAATAAGAAATAAAGAGAAGCAATTTTTCCTGATCTAATGAAGGCTGTGACAATCACTTAGTGAAAAAAAACCAGTACTTAGAGAATGTAAAATATCACTTTCCATTTTCATTTTAGTTCTGTAAAAGCTTCTCAATGCCTCAATCAATCTGGTACTGTAGAGAGAACATACTGCAAATCGATACCGTACTGTAGACACTACATAATCCAAATCAATAGCTTGATCCATGGATACCAATTAAGCATGCAGTTCAGCCCTTCAGGGATTCAGAGAGATCTGGCACTTCCAGCTGTCCTCCCTGCTTTCACAAGCATTCACTCAAACTGTCCTCCCGAGACATAGTTCAGTGCAGAATGAGGGAAAACTTTTACTGTCAATTGAACATCTGAAATATTACACTGATAATCTACAGTCTCAAAAAAATGCTTTCCACCTTGTTTAGTATTCACTAAAAGTCATCACTATTCATAGAAATAAAGTATAATATGGAAAAGGTATAAAAGAAGCAAAAACTTCTGGCCATGGTCCTTTCCATGGAGAAATTCTTCCTGAGAATTTATGTAGCAGTAACTAAAGAGAAGCCCACAAAACACTGTAATCAGAGAACGTAATTGCTGGCATACTATTCCTTTAGTTAACTACAAATGATGGACAGTGAAGAAATGGAATACAACTATGGACAAATGGTATGAAAAACCCATCAGGAAAGCACTGTCCATTCTGCATGCTATAAAATAAATGCCAGGGAAAAACACAGTAACACAGAAGACAGTTTAATGATCTTTACATAAAATGTGCAAAGTAAGGCTGAAAATGAGCCAATTCTACATAAGGGTCACACAGAATTGAATATATAAATTCCTACCAAAGTGACATTGAGCTAAGTGAGCAATTGCTAAGAAAAAAATTGGGCCTATGCTGAGAAGGAAAAATCCTGCAGCATAATATCTATCAATGTAATACTCACTCACACGTGTGGGACACTGATGACTTCATTCCAGGTTTAAGGGAAGTGCTCTCTACAAGATACTCTCTGCCCTTTCTTGCTCTTTCAATCATCCATTGTTATAAACCCAGCCTGCTCTTGCCTTCGTACCTTATTCCCACTCCCTCATATGTCACCTGGTTTCCTCTCTCAGTGTTTTGTTTAAAACTATTCCCTCATCAGATTCTCTCTTCCAGCTCAACAAGAAAGCAGCTAATTTCATAGTGAAGAATTATCTGCATGAAGAAATCAGGTTGCTGGTAGTTTCCTGTAGCTATCAAGAGAAACAATTATAGGCAAAAGACAGGTAATTTTATAATCCTTGGCTAGAAATGGAATTTATTTGGGGGATTGGGATGGAATTAATTATTATTTGAAGTTTAACCATTTTTTTTTTTACATTCATAGCCTGGGTAAATTTGTAAAAATGGCAAACTATCTAAAGCTCATAAAACTTCCAAACTTGTGACATTCTGGCCATATATAGTGTTCATTGGAAAGCATATTTAATGAATAGTAAATTTCCAGAGTTCTATTAACACTCACTGGTAATGCACCTTGGGCAGCTCTATTCAGTTCAGATTGACCTTAAACTGTTCCGGTACATGAATTTCTCCTTAAAAGCAGCTTCCACAAATTTTCCTTTACCTTATTGATTTGACAATGCAGCCTTTGCAGAAACGGTGGCCACATGGGGTCTGCACTGCTTCCCGGAGAGCCATCAAACAGATTGGACACTCGTATTTACTTTCCAGGGGCGGGTCGAACTCCACGTCGTAGCCCTGTGTTTCCTCGCTGAAGGAGCCGGGCGGGTTGCCCGCGGCACCGCCGCCGCTGGAGCTCTCCTCCTTGGCCGCGGCGCTGCAGGCGCTGGCCATGGCTGCGCAGCAGCCGCTCTCCCCGTCTCGGCCTCCACAGCTGCTCTCACTGTGCAGCAAGCTCATGGCCGCTGACCAAGGGCCGCACGGGGCTGCACTGCAACAGGGCAGAAAGGTGCGTTAGTTTAGAATATTCCAAGACCCTCCCTCCCAGGCAAAAAGAAAATTTATTTCCAACCAGAAATACTGGAACGGAGTTACAGATTTGGTTCCACTCAAAATCATTGGTTTTGTTTTGTCCCCGTTATCTTTTTTTACTAATCTTGTGATTCGTAGGAAAGGACAGTGCATCCTGTCAGCATAGTTCTAACACACCCCCTCCTTTCTGTAATCACTTTCATAGGACTATCTGATTTCTGTAAAAAGAGGAATCCTCTTTGTCCTTGCTACATCTGCTGAAGACGTTTCCCCTTCCATACTATTTACTTCTAAGACATTCAAATAGATTTTGCGTGGAAAAAAATGCTGTACAGAATCAAGTTTTATTGGAGGACAAAACTCAATTCCATATTTTCCTTGCAGTGTATATATGTTATTTAACATTTTCTGTACAGAGCAATTCACAATATAGATTTCAAATTGACTTAGCTTCAGGACCACAAATAAAATACAAGTCCAAGTACTAAACCAAGCAGCTGATGTGCTGTAAATGAAATTCAAATATACAGCACTGCTGATAACATTTTAGAACTGCCAATAGGACTTTAAATTGAGTAAGAAGCTACACATGAGATAAGGATAATAATTCCACAGCTCAAAAGCTATCTACAAATTACTAGCACTCAAACAGAACTCCTTTCCCTCTTCCAGCTAGCTGGCAGGGAGGACAAGGGACATGATTGTAAGAACAGGAGATAAAAGTTGCCTTTCCCTGAGGAATGGTGGATGGCATACCAAAGCCTGCTTTTACAACACTCCTCCAAAGAAGGGTGAACTCATAGGTACGAAATTAAAAAGTGCTGGTATCCCCAAACAGATTGCTAGTGTTTCTACACTGAATGAGAGAACTTTAAAAAAAGGTCTTAACAACAAACACAAATTCTAAAGACCAAGAAACCTTCCTCTCCCATGATTTTTTAATAGTTACCATCATTTTCTTAGAAGCCTACAGTGGTTAGTTTTTATAAATGACATTTCTTTGAAAAACAAAGATTATCACCAGGTGCAAGGCAGTATGAGTAGTCTGAGGGTTGTGGAGCCAAGCATGCAAAAACAGCCCAATAAGCCCAGATCTGATAATCTTTTGCACAGTATAGGCAAAAGTCTCTTGCAGTGTCCACCTAATGAATTCACTGTAATACCATTAGGACATTTAAAATATATTAGGGATGAAAATCCAATCAAGAGATTAATTCTAAGAATTGTTTATCTGCATCACTACTGCAGGTGCTGGGGGCAGCAGAATGAATAGGATTACCTTGACCACAAGCTCACAGAACTGAAAATTTTCTTGCCTACATCAGAATTTGCATATCACAACTCATTTTTACAAAGTGTTCATGGATAGGAGGAGGACATACAGGTAGTTTTATTTGGGTACTTATTTTATGACACCTGAAGATCACATCAACAGAAATACTAATCACACAAGGCCTCAACTAGCATTTATGGGAAATATATTTTGAACACATGCAAAATCACAAAAATGTGCCTTAGGCTATCTACATGATAAATAACTGCCAATACTGCCCATGCTAGCAAGGGCTTTTTTTTCCCAGCTATCCAGACCAAAAAAAGAGGCAGATCTATCTAAAGAAAAACAAAGTTACCATATTTTGGTTAGATATAGTTAGAATAATCAAAACAGAACTTTTACTCTGTTGTATAAATATGCGGCTTTCCATCCTGCTGGGGTATGAGAGGTATCTGAAGAGCAGCATTCTTGACATTTCCAAAATACCATTGTATTGTACAGGTACAGAGCCTCAAAGCACAGGTTAACAGTTCTGGGTCGTGCCGGAACAGTCGGCAGTACTCACTTTCTGCAGAAATAACTCTAGAGCAGAGTGCTGTTCACTTCCACTCATATGTTCCATCCCAATGTATTGTCCCTATACATTATCTACAACAACAGGCCTTGTAACTGGGGCTCCTAAAGACAACAGCAATACAAACTAAACACCAAGCATGCTCTCAGCAGCTGCTCCAGCCACAGTCCAGACATGACCAGCTTAATTCCACAAAGGCACCAGCTCCCCCAGTGACTTAGAATGGATGCAGAGGAATCAATGTTTAGAAAGATGCTCTGTGACAGATTTTTTTTTTAAACTACCATCAGTAGATCTATTCTCTCTGGAGAAGAAACACAGCTTGTTACCACTGTTAAACTAACATAACTTATTTAACAACTGCTGCAGAGGATGATCAGTCCATGGGCCACATTTCAGGAAAAATCACAGGAACTAAATTGGGTCAATGGAGTCGGAATGTTGGTATGCAGGATATTAGAATCCACAGGCCAGCCTAGAACTGAAAACTTCACATTATTCTAAGCCACAGAGGTATATTTAGTGAGACTAAGAAAGGGAAGAGGAACAGACATCCCTTTAGTAATGTCACAAAGGAATTCAGGAAGTCACAAGAAAAAATATATAACAGCTTTACTCAAATTCAGCTGTCACATTAATTGCAAAGAAGTGTGTGACTCTTCTCTTGGGCTGCTCCTAGGAAAAAAAAAATCCCATACTATTTAAAATTCTGTTCTTATAAAGAAGAAACCAGCATCTGACTCAGTATAATCTCACTAGTTGAACACTTTGTAGATTCAAGTACTATGCAAGCAGTGTTCTCTTTGCCCATCTGAATTATTTCTACAGACATAGCAGGTATGTATATTCAGTTTACAGAAACAAAACTCCCATACCAGAGTCAGTTTAATGAATGAGTCACTGCTATCAGTCAATATCCCAGTCTCACACAAAAATCCCCTTATTCAGTTATATACTCCACTCCTACATGGAGCTTTTTATCTGCATATGACCAAGTGGTTCACAAAAAAAGAAGCGCAAGTATTTTTTTAAATTGGGAAATTCAGGTACAAAGAGGCAACTTAAGGTGGTTAAGAGCCAGATTTTAAACTTTGTTCATATTTTATCTAAGATATGATTCCTCCTACTACTCTTATCCATTTCATCTTATCTGTGAGCAAAATCCTCCTTCCTCCACACATATTTTAGGTGTGGGGCAAGACACAATGTTCCAAATCAAAATCCACAGTGCTGTTACTAAGACAATTAGCCAAGGCTGTATTACTCCACCATAGTTTAAACTACTTATCTTATACATTGTAACTCCTGTACAAGGAATTAGATCTGTTTCTTGTGGAAGTTACTTTATCCTCCAAGAACAGAACATAATTTTAATCTTTTTGGACATAGCAGTGCTAGGACCAAACCAGCTATAGAAAAGTGTACTTTGAATGGTAATGACAGGTCTTTTCCCTAGTGAAGGTAGAGCAGACAATCTGTGAGCTGACTGTAGCAGTTTTTCTCTCCTGGGGAATTAAAAAAATGCTTAGGCAGGAAAAGGATGGATTTCAACCCCCAAACTAGGATATATCCCAAAATTCAAATTAAGCTGCTACACTTTCTTTTTGATTATGAAACAGGTTTCCAGTGAAATAAAAATCAAGATCTCTTAAAAACCACATTAGTTTTTCTTCTTATTGATAATAGTTGCTATTCTTCCTCTGTGTGGAACAAAACTGAGTCAAATGAAAGTACAACAATATCCAAATATTAATTTATAATACCTTGTATACACCACAGCCTTGAGAACTTATCCTTTTTTTAAATGTTAGTTGTTTAATACATTAAACACTTTTCTAGACTGCTCTCTGTTCCTTTTTTTTCCCACAACATCCAGCTTTCAGATCCAGGAGCAACTGCAAATAAACTGGATCATTATGCCATAATTCTTGCTTTTGCTAGTTTCTAGCAAAAGTTTTGCTAGTTTCTTGAAGTTTCTAAGGCAGAGAAAGTCTTAAACTACGTTTGGTAATGTACCTGCAATGCCCTTTTCTAGAGTTAGGACGTGCTGCCAGACCTGCTGACTCTGGAGATAATGGGCTTTAGCTTGGGCACAGAGGTATCCAGGCCTTGGGCTGGCCAAGGTTGATTTCACTCTCCAAGGCAACAGCTGTGTTGTTTGCCTGCAGAAAGGAAGGTGCTTTCCATGCCAAATGGTAACGGACAGGACTTGTTTGATCATTACCTGTGCTGCAGAAGTCTGGGAGTGCCCTAAGGATGAAACTTTTATGGCCCAGACAAGACAGTTAAAGGACAGTTAAAGGACAGTTAAAGGACAGAAAAGGAGTCCCATCCCACTCTTCCAACTTTGAACCATAATGACACCTTTCTTCACTAAGTAACCCGTGTGCTGTTGCTATTTACACGGCTCCATTACAAAGTGATTAGGCTGATGTGAGACAGCAGTCAGACCAGAAGAGCAAACTCCTGCAAGAATAATGTACCTTATGAATAATGTACCTTATGATGGACAAAAACTATTTCAAAACAGAATTTAAACTGCCCATATTTTAAATTAATGCATGCAACAAAGTTCAGTATTCTTGATTTTTCAAGTCCCATAGTATAATAAAATTTAGGTAGGACTTCTATAGATTTTCAAGGGCCAAGTTCCTGTAAATCCAAAAACATCACTGGTATCAGAAAATATCTTCCGATTGCCTGTAAAATCCCACTATCATTAAGAGTATTAGGGAGGGAGTAAAAGTAGGCATTATATACTATTTACACTGAGATATGAAATTATATTTTCAAGCATTTGGCAAACTTAAGGAATACTGTGCAGGGAACTATCAGTCACTGCAAGAGAAAATCTTTATTATAAATCAGGAAGTCTTTAATACAATTAATTTCCATATGGCTTTTCCTGGAAAATTGACTGACTACCCATATAAATAAGGAATCAATACACAAGACTATTCCAAATCCTTTTTCTTACTCAAAGTTCACAAATGTAATTAACTTGCTTGCAGCCTGGCCAGCACACATGCAGCAGGGGAAATGCCTTTAGCACTGCATTGACAGAAAAACTGGCCAAACTTTCCTCTTTTCTTCACCTGCCTTGTACATGTATGTATAAATTTCTGGGTCATGAGACTGACAGACCAGTGGAGTGACTTTGGATAATTTCTTTATGGAGTAATACTTGCAACACTTATTCCCAGGCACATTAGTCAATGGTCTACTGATAACTGATAAGCACTGTGAGTTTCCACTACGAGGTTTGTAGCTATCATCACTATGGCCCCATCCAGGCAGAACACATGCAATTATGCTAATGCCTTTTAATTAACACCTATAAAACACTTTCATTTCATGGCTAGACAAGCCAAAGCAATAGGAGATTCAGGCAGAACTTGAAACTGCAAAAATTAAATTCTGGTTTCTCTAAGTCTGCAAGCATGTTGCAAGTATTTTGTAGGAACTTTCTTTTTTCTAATAGCAGTAACTGTTAAGGTATCCAAGTCTTGGATAACCATCATACTCATACCATTTTAACATGTGAACCTAAAGACTTGAAAGACAAATTTTTGTTTGAGGCAAACACAATCAAACAACATTCAGAGCTCATTAGACTATCAAGAACTCCTGACTAGAGCAGAGCAGCCCTTGGTGGGGGTTTCTGAAACTTTCCAGGTGATTTCTCTTTATTTGTAAAGAATGCTGTCAGGCTTTAATCATGTAAGTACTTTCATGCTTGAATGTTACTTAGGAGACACTCACAGTTACACTCATATTTTATCCTGCTTAAGTATGCCAAAACAAATCTAATTTTAGAGAGCAGTGGAAGCATACAATACTGTATTTAACATCAGGATATTCCATGGGTTTTTCCATAACCAAAAAACAAACTCAAGCCAAAATTCCCTGAAACTTTCTTCAATTTATTAACTTTTAGATAGAATTTACTGGGAGCTGTTCAGAATAACAAGCACAAGGAAAGCACTGTTAGTGAGAAGAACAGTACTATTTAACTCTTTACTTTGGCAGCAACTCTGGTTTCTGATATCCCTTTGCACACTGAGATACGCATGATGCCTTTCTATACCCCTCAGCAGATCTACAGAGAACGTCAGATGCTGTCCTAGTGGGGACTAAGTAAACACCCATAAAGCCCTTCAAAAAGAGGGAGGGAGAGACATGGTTGTGAACAAATGTCATTTCTGCAAGGCACAGTCTCCAGACTACGTTTAATTACCATCCACCTCTACAGGCATGAGGCTTGCATGTGGCATTAGTAAAATGATCTGAGACCCTGGGAAAGCAAACAGCGAATTAAATACACATTCTGAAACAATTAAAACATTTCTCCTTCTCACTACACCTTAGATTTACTTTTGTTTTCTTTTTGACATGCTTTATACCCGGAATCTTTTACAGTCAGTTTTCACAGTCTGTATCTAAAACTTTTTTTTTTTTACATCTACTTAGCTCATCTGTGCTATTGAGATACAAAGTTACTGCTCTTGACACAGTAAACTCACGGAAGTTCAATGGGTGAAGAAAAGAATGTACGTTCAACTCACTTTTTCATGCTGAAGTTCCGTCAGCATAGCTACTATTGTGTGTCTTATCTTTCTAAATACAGTAGCAGCTTTTTAGGATAGAAAGCAGTACTGCAGTGCTGCAATACTACAAGACTTAAAAAACCATTTATGTCTTGACAAGTTCTCATCCAGCAGAGACTGACCGAGCTCCACGAATCTTCACATGCTGGGAAAAGCTGAAGGTAATGTGGAATATGCAGAAGAATTATGCCCAGAGCGGTACCATGAATAATCCAAGTGCTTTTATCAGCATACTTCTGTGACTTTTTTCCCCCTTCTTCTACTAGAAGTACAAGTTTTACGGCCTTTTCATTCTATGGGAAGACAAAGCAGTTTGCTCGCAAGTCTTTTAACAATTGGTGAACACAGCACAAAATTCACCCAAAGCTTCAAACCAATACTTTATTAAGCACTCACAGTGCTATCTATGACACCACAAAATCCACACAGCTGAGGGGTAGCGCTACAGAACGTGTCAGAGGCAAACATGGGGGAATACTTTCGGCAAGCTTTAACGACTAGGTCTAAGGGATATAATTAGAACATTTTCCTCCCACCTACAGCTGAGATTTCCGTTTAAGTACGAAAAGACTCAGCGTGACCTGCCTGAGTCACTCGAAATTGATGGAAATTACCACTGAAGTAATAATTTATTATTCGTGTTAAATATATTTACTGTAAACATTAAATACTGCCATTCTCTACCAGAAAATAAGAGCTATCGGTCTACAAACAGTAACCATCTTGCAAATTACCCTTCAGCGCGTTTCCGAAGAATTTACTGAGTGTCTCCGTTTCAGAGTGGGAAAAACAGAGCCCAAGTTCAGCTGATGTGCTCGATACACGCGGGACCACAGCCCGAGAGCCGCCCGCTGCTCACGCTGTCCGACGGCACCAGCCGGGGCAGGGGCAGGGGCCGGGGCAGGGGCAGGGGCAGGGGCAGGACAGAGTCACTGCGGCCAGGTGCCCGCTCGCCAGGCCAGCCAGCGTGCCTGCGGGCCCCGGGCCGGGCGGCAC
>VZTR01021606.1:217341-267180 GCA_013400775.1 Chaetops frenatus | reverse complement strand
CACGGCCGCTGCAGCGCCCTCTGCCGCCACTGAGGGGCCGCGCCGGCGGGGCGGGGCGGGGCGGGCTGGCAGGGCGGCGGGAGCGGGGGGGTCACTGCCACTGCCCCTGTCACTGCCACTGCCACCGTCACTGCCACCTCTGCCCAGCACACACCAAACTGCCACCACCAGTGGCTGAGTCCTCCTGCCGGGGCCGCTGGTCGCTCCGCGCTGCTGATGCTTTTATCAGGAGCCGTCAGGATGCGCTCCGCTCCGTCCTGAGCGCTGTTAACAACGAGGCGCTGAAAGCCGAAGGGTGGTGGCGTGCGTGCGAACGGCTTGGGAGTCGCCAAAACGCCGCTTCTCAATGCACACCAAGAGCTTATTAGAAGCAATTTCCTCTCCCCGCCTCTGCTGTGCCGTGGGGACTCCTGCAGGCACCGAGGCCGGGTGCGCTGCGTCCCCCAGGGCCAGCGCAGGGGGGAACCTCTCCCGGTGGCTTGGACAGCGCACAGTTTTAAGGAAGTGAAATACCGGGACAGTGTGAACACCGACAGCTTCATTTCCTCGGGACAGAAAGAAGGGAATTTGGTTGGTTGCATTGGGGAGTTTTCTTGGCAAGAATCTCTGATCAACAGACATTTAAATCCAACAAACTCTCCCGTTCCCACTGTTTGGGGTGACATAAGCCGGGTGGGTTGGGGCCACGGTTTTCCAGTGATTTTCAGAGTTTCTGTGTGCATGCCATGCTCCCCGGAAGCTGGAAATCAGTGGATTGTTGCTGGCCAGAGTGCCTGTCTCCTTCTGCAGGGTGCTGCTCCGAGAGCCAAGGCCAGGCCAGACCCTAATGTGCCCCTCCGAGCACTGCTTGGGTCCAAAACATACTTATATTTTTTTGTTAGGACCTGCCAGGAAGCCAAAGAATTAAGGGAGAGGAATAGCTGGGCCATCAGATAGGGCTCAAGTATCACAATAAAGAAATAACAACATTAAGGATAAATAAAAAAATTGAAACTTTGTGCACCCACTCTTGGACAACTGACCAAATTTCAGAGCTACCCTTTTTCTCCTGCCAGGTGAACATACTGTATGCTACTTTCATGAGCTGTAAAACAAGGAAATTTATAATTGCTTGGCTTTGTAAAACAGATATCCTTAGATGAGGGTTTTGTATATCTGAAAAATGCAATTTTCCATAATATGCAAAGTGTCAAGGGCACTGATGTCTAGCCTGTTTTAACTGAGAATTCAAGAAACTCATCTGGATCCTTTATTCCAAGAATGAATGAATTGTTTTATTCAGAAGTGTTTCCAAATCTGCAAGGGTTAGGCCCATTTTCATGTATTAATGTCCATTCTGTGACAGAAACGAATGCAAGAATGATTTTCTCCACTCGGTGGTGCCAACTGCACAGGGAAAACATTTTCCAGTACTGGATCTATGCAGCTCAAACTGTTCAGCAATTGTGCTCTTACCAACACAAAACATGCCCAAAGCTGTAGCAATTTGAGATCAATTAAAATCTTTACCTGCCTGCTGTATCCCTATGAGACAATATTTTCCCAAGGTGATTTCCTGGATACCTGGGAGAAAACCACTTGACTAGGCTGATGTATGCTCATGTGGTTCCTTTGATAAGGAGGCTGATGCCTTTGCAGTGCAGTTTTGCACGGGAACTCAGGCTCCTGGGGGCACGGGACAGGCAGCCAGCTACCCGGGTGAAGTTTTGAATAAGCACCCCACAGGGAAAGAGCTGCTAAACTTCTCAAAGAGCCTCAAATTCCCCCATACTAGCAGTGCATATTGTCAGGGAACAGTGCCTGCCATTTCAAGATAAGAGAGGAAATCAGTCTATGACTGCAGAGAGTGATTTTGATTGATATCTGGCATTGCAGCTTGACCTGATATTTTTTTTTAAAAGGTCTCTCCAAGTGCTAGGGAGTGAATAGTAAAAACAGGTTGTTAGGAAGTTCAGGCAAAACAGCAGAGTAGTGAGCTCAGGCCCTACCCATCTAATGTTCTCAGATGTCTAGAAATGCCTCAGCTATGACATCCTTGTCCCACACTGGCTTGGCCTGGAATGACATCCAGGACTTCTGTTCTACTTTATCCTGACACTCCCATTCAGATGTTCCTGATTGGGTTTTATTTCACGTTAGGATTTTTTTGTGTGTCAGAATATGAGGAAAGATATCAGTATTTGTCTCTGAACCTTTTACTTTCTCCATGCATTGTATATTCCATAAATACTTTGTTTCCTTTCTCCATACATTACTCACTTCGACATGAATATTTACACTGGTTTTTAGGTACTATTAGCCTCTCGTGTGGCACAAAGACTCAGGACTAACCACTTCTCCAAGACCTCCTCTAACAAGGATAGCTGGAGTCAGAATGGCTGGAAAAAGACCTGGAGGTGCTGGTTTACAGTCAGCTCAAAATGAGGCAGCAGTGCCCAGGTGGCCAAGAAGGCCAATGCCTGTATAGGCAGCAGCGTGGCCAGCAGGACCAGGGCAGTGATTGTTGCTCTCTACTGGGCACTGGTGAGGCCACACCTTGAATCCTGTGTTCAGTTTTGGACCTCTTACTACAAGAGAGACGTTGAAGTGCTGGGGCAATGAGCTTGTGAAGCATCTAGAAAACAGGTCTTATGAGGGGCAGCTGATGCAGCTGGGGTTGTTTAGCCTGGAGAAAAGCTCAGGGTAGAACTTATTGCTCTCTACAAGTGCCTTCGTTTCATGGACATTGTACTGAGGTGGGGTCAGGCTATTTTCCAAGTAACAAGTGATAGGACAAGAGGAAATGGCCTCAAGTTGCACCAGAGGAGGTTTAGGTTGGATGTTAGGAAAAATTTCTTCACCAAAAGGGTTGAGGAATATTGGAACAGGCTGGCCATAGATGCTGTTGAGTTACCATCCTAAGGGGACATTTAAAAGATGTGTAGATGTGGGACTTAGGGAAAAGATTTAGTGGTGGACTCAGCCATGTTAAGTTTGTGGTTAGACCTGATGATCTTTAGAGCCTTTTCCAACCTAGAGGCTTCTATGATTCTAATAATTGAAAGTGTTTTAAGATCAGAGTAGATAAAAGAGCATGAGTCCTCTCACCTACTTTAGCTACAGCAAATATCAAGTATCACAACTTTTGCTGATTTTTCCTCTGGCTGATGCTGTCAGGTAAGAGGTGCATTAACTGGGAGATCCTGAGCTGCAATGTAAGCACAGTGGCATCCCTCAGAGACCTTCTCAGGGAAAAGCATGCAAGTCAGAAATGGATTTTGAGTCCTGCAGGATCACAAAGTCTCCAGAAAAAGGGAAATACCCTGGTGTTTATGTAGTTTTGCTGCTATTGCATGTTCCTACTTCTGGAGCATGAACTTATGTTCACATTTGAAAGGACTTGATGGATCAGTAGAATATTTGCACAACGTCATGTGTGGAGACTGAAAATTTTCAGGGTGCTGTTGTATGACAGCATCTTTCCACTTTGAGTCAGTTTTTGAGACAGCTGCTCTGTGGAAACTAAGCATGACTTTTCTTCTTGGACTTTCAGGAAAAAGATTCTACTGGCCACTGTTTGTGACCACCTATGACCCATACCTACCAGTTACTCAATAAGTACATAACTAACTTTTATATTGTTGATTTGTCCTGCCTGCCCAGGGCCTTCAAGACCCCAGATACACATTACTAAAGAGGTAATATCCATTAAAATTAAATACTGGTATCAGAAGCAAGGACATTTTGTGACCCCTGTTGTCATTCACCCAAACCAGAGAAGCTTGGCTGGGGAAGTGAGACATTGCCCTTCAATGAAATAGCTTTGACAGGGAATATCAGTGTGACCAAGACCAGGTTCTCCTCTCAGAGAGTTAACAGAGAAGTAGCCAGTTATGAAACTGTAAAGAAGAAAGCTAAATGCAAACTTTGTGTTAAAAAACAGTGCAGGTGCTCCTCAGAGAGAGTCTGCATACTTATCTCAGAGCCCAGGAGTCTCACAAAAGACAACTTTGTTTATATGAATTTTGTGGTTAAACCTCATAAATTGCCAGGTGCCACCTGGATTTGAGAGTTCTGTATTGTGTTCAGTTCAAATAAACTGTGGTTAGCACCAGTGTTGTACGAGGAACTCAAAGGGAGAGGGATAAGTGAGATAAACAGCACTGCAGTGTCTTTAAAAGCAGAGGGAACACAGAAGGAGTGAGAGCATGCATGAGAGAGAGCAAACAAGCTTGACATTTGGAGCAAACTGGGCAGACATACCAGCAGCTCTACAAACTGACAGCAAGCTGAAGGTAGGCTAGCAGTATTAATGACAGAATCCCAGATGCTTGTAGGACATCCCAGTCTTGGTTCCTTGTCCTGCTTTAATGGGCAGGTCAATGATTTGATATGTGCTTTCCCACTTCAGAGGTTGTTCTGTTCATTTTGGTGAACCTTTTTATAAAGCAAAGTCTTCCTTGATGTGAACAAAAGTATTGCAATCTTGCTTGTCTTCAGAAATGTATGAAATACTGTGACCTGGGGGGGGAAAGGGATTTCTTTTCCCTTTCCAAGAGAAAAAGAGGCAATACTGAAGACAGCTGTTCGAGTTGATTAAATAACCACAGCTGGAAATTTATGCCTGGAGTTCCCTCTGTAAGAATCTGAGTGGGGTAGGCAAGGTGAAAAAAGATTCTTCAGCGTGACCCCCAACTAGAAGAACAGTACACAGGCACATTTTGCATGAGTAGCAGGGAATATTCCTAGCACTGGGAATATTTCTTGCTCTCCCAAGAGAGCTGCTGTAATCATCACTGCCTGGGAGCTAGACAATTCAAAAGCATTTGCTGAGTAGCCTGTTGGCAACAATTAACTACTGCAGAAGGTGAAGGTCTGATAACCTGAGAGGGCTTCTTTGTTATTCATTTCTTCCAGTACATGTTCAATGAAAGAGGAAAAGAGAAAAATGTTTGAACTTTCCTTTAGCATGGGTAAACCCTGTCTGAATCATTTGAGCTGGTGATTAGTAGCAAGAATCAGGTCATGGCTTTGGAGATGAGTATGGCACTGCAGTGGTACTTACTCAAAGGGTCAGAAGAGCAGAGAAAGCATTAAATATTTTGCATTAAATGTACTCTGTGCTGGCTGTTTCTTTACAATGACTTTGATATCGTCCTGAAGAGGCATTACTCATGGTTTAAGAGATTCTGAAGGTGATGCTGAAATTACACAAAATTGCATAGAGTGTTATGTGGAATAGAAGGATCTGTGGGCAGTATAGGGCAACTAGGTATTCAATTACTCTGCAGGGGATAGGAACACAGAACTATTCAGGGCAAATGGGTTACTGCTCAGAGCATAAATTTCACCAAGTCTGTCACAAGATGCAGACAAGAAAGTGAGGCAGTAGCAATGCTCTGAATACATCTGTGCACAGCTGCACCTCACAGATCTGTGAACAGCAGAATACAAGCATGCACGTTGCCAGGCTGGATCAGCAATGGACAGCAGAGGACTGCAGTGCAGACAGAGATATTTAGGAGTATAGGCAGCTGGATGTAGCAATGTGGGCAGATGGGGACAGTGGTATGGGCAGCTTGTTCTCAGTGGGATGAAATGAAGAGAGCTGGCATGAAAACAAACCTAAATTTTACTTGCCAAGCCTAATGAATTATTTTAAAATAAAACTCAGCTCTTCAGAAAAGAGCTAATAAGACTGGTATGTCATTCTGGACATGGAACTTAATTAATGCATGCAGTCCTTTCCCAACAGATTCTGAAGGGCTGTACTGAAATGATGCTTTATTGAAAGGTTATAGATTAAATCATCTCAGAAACCCTGGGCATCATCACTTTGGACCATGATTTGGATGTATTTCTTAATGAAGGACACCTTCTGAAAAGACACTGAACTGAGATTTCTAGCAAGTTACGTGCATTGCTAAGTGATGATAAAATCAGTAAAAGAAACTGCAGCTATGTAATTTCTAGTTCTGCTGCATTGTCTTAAAGTACACTCTTCCTCATTTTTATTACTCACACCAACCAGATCAGTAAAACCAAAATAGGTCAGAAAACATAACTGATTTTTTTCTATACTGTTTGTTTACCTTGTGCACTTCTCATAGCCAGGCAATGAAAAATAGGTTATTCACTCTTGTTTCTATACAATTTTATTTTCTGGTTCTGATGCGATAGCAAAAAGTTTCTGTGTTTGAGGTGAAAGTCTTGTATTTATTTTTATACACACCATATTTCCATGGAAACCATATTGATATTACTTTTGGCTGCATCTCTATGAAAGCTAAAATTGGGGTCAAATTTAAACAGACACTTTCAGGTTTCCAGTAGCAGTAATCCTTACAGAGAGGGTTCTCAGCAAGGTACTTGAATGGATGACTAATGTACAACATATAAATATTCTCTCTTGATCAAATCTGAAGCCAGTATGCATTGCTGTATCCCCTTTGGAGTTTAGGGAACTTTAGTGCTTTGCATCAACAGAGGATGCACTCCTCTTGCTTTAATGGAACTACTCATACTCATTAAGCACATGCTAAAGTACCTTAGAAAACTGGGGCCTGAATAAAATCTGCAGTGGGATTAAGTGGTACATGCTGCTCTGCTCATGTGGAATGCCATGTATGAAACACTTCTGACCAGACCGACAACTAACAAGTAACATGACAGCGGTGGGTTTGCTGATTTAGATAATATAGCATGAACACATGAAAGTATACCTTTCAGGCACCACTTGACTTCAGTTTCACATTAAAAAAATCACCAACTTTCAAAATGTAATGCTGTTGTCTATAGTAGCTTTACTTATGGCAAGCTCTGTGGAGCCTAAAAAAGAAGGGGCAGATTTGGATGTTTACTACCAGATGACTAATGGCTTCATGTAAGGTGCACAGGTGATCAAACAGACATGTGCTGCCTCAGGATCAAGATCAAAAACCATTTGGGAATTTATCTCATATAATGAGTGGTAAGCCTTTTCTGTGCCTCTCAGTTCAGTAGATGTCTTGGATGAGTAAGAGTATTTTTAGTTAAAGTGATTAGAACTGTTCTGTTAAAAATCATGGCATTATGATTAATTTTGAAAAATAAGCTAACTTACATCTTTTTATTTCTCAGGTGATTTTGTTTCTGTGAGATTGCAGATGTCAGTAGCATCGCAAATGGACCTACCTGAAGAACTTCAGCACACGTACACAAAATTTTCTGAATGGAAATTCAAGCTCTTTAAATTGCGATCATTTGAAAAAACACCCTCTGATGACAACCAGCACCTAAACAAAGATCAGGCAGAAGAGGCTGTTTCTTCAAACAAAGAGTTCATCCTGCATAAAGATGGAGCAGTGCCCAGAGGAGAAAAGATGGAGTTAATGGGCAATCAGCAGGGACTTGAGGAAGATGCCCATGCCATGAAAATGCAAGACAGTAGAGCTCATCAGAACAATCTGAAGCAGCTCTGCCGGATCTGTGGAGCTTCATTTAAAACTGATTGTTACAAGAGAACTTACCCAGTGCACGGGCCAGTGGATGATGAAACTCTGTGGCTTCTGAGAAAGAAAGAAAAAACAGCAACCTCTTGGCCAGATCTTATTGCTAAGGTTTTCAAGATTGATGTGCGAGGGGATGTCGATACTATCCATCCCACTCGATTTTGTCATAACTGTTGGAGTATTATACATAGAAAATTCAGTAATACTCTGTGTGAAGTATATTTTCCCAGGAACAGCACGATGGAGTGGCAACCCCACTCCCCGAAGTGTGATGTGTGCCATACTACCAGACAAGGAGTCAAGAGAAAAAGCCAGCCCCCAAGTATACAACGTGGCAAACGTGTCAAAACCACTGGGGAGCGTGCTTGGCTAAACAGAGGTGTAAAGAACCAAGCACAGATAAACAACAAAAATTTAATGAAAGAGATTGTTAATTGCAAGGACATACATCTCAGCACCAAACTGATTGCAGTTGATTACCCAGTAGATTTCATTAAATCCATTTCTTGCCAGATTTGTGATCATATTTTGGCAGATCCAGTGGAAACAACATGCAGACATGTGTTTTGCAGAACTTGCATCCTTAAATGTATCAGGGTTATGGGCAGCTATTGCCCCTCCTGCTGGTATCCTTGCTTTCCTACTGATCTGGTAACCCCAGTGAAGTCCTTCCTGAACATCCTTGATAACCTGAGCATAAGATGCCCTGTAAAGGAATGTGATGAAGACATCTTGCACGGAAAATACGGCCAACACCTCTCCAGCCACAAGGAGATGAAAGATAGAGAGCTCTACAGCTACATAAATAAAGGTGGCCGACCGAGGCAGCACCTCCTGTCTTTGACGAGGAGAGCTCAGAAACATCGTCTGAGGGAACTGAAACGTCAAGTCAAGGCTTTTGCTGAGAAAGAAGAGGGTGGTGATATAAAGGCTGTCTGCATGACTTTGTTCCTGCTAGCTTTGAGAGCAAAAAATGAACACAAACAAGCAGATGAACTGGAGGCTATAATGCAAGGGAGGGGATCTGGACTTCATCCTGCTGTCTGTCTGGCCATCCGAATCAACACTTTTCTCAGCTGTAGTCAGTATCATAAAATGTATAGAACAGTAAAAGCTGTCACTGGGAGGCAGATTTTCCAGCCTTTGCATGCTCTTCGTATGGCTGAGAAAGCCCTCCTACCAGGTTATCACCCATTTGAGTGGAAACCTCCCTTGAAAAACGTATCCACTAACACAGAAGTGGGAATTATTGATGGACTATCAGGACTGCCACTCTCAATTGATGACTACCCAGTAGACACAATTGCAAAGAGATTTCGATATGACGCGGCCTTGGTTTGTGCCTTAAAGGACATGGAGGAGGAGATCTTGGAAGGCATGAAAGCAAAAAACCTGGATGACTATTTGAATGGCCCCTTCACTGTGGTAGTAAAAGAGTCCTGTGATGGAATGGGAGATGTCAGTGAGAAGCATGGAAGTGGGCCTGCTGTCCCAGAGAAGGCTGTTCGCTTTTCCTTCACAGTTATGAACGTTTCTGTAGCACATGGGAATGAAAGCAAGAGGATCTTTGAGGAGGTAAAGCCCAATTCAGAGTTGTGCTGTAAGCCCTTGTGCCTTATGCTGGCTGATGAATCAGATCATGAAACTCTGACAGCAATCCTGAGCCCCCTCATAGCAGAAAGAGAGGCTATGAAGAACAGTGAACTGCTGCTTGAAATGGGAGGCATCCTGAGAACATTTAGATTCGTCTTTAGGGGTACAGGATATGATGAGAAACTCGTGCGGGAAGTGGAAGGGCTGGAGGCCTCCGGTTCCACTTACATTTGTACCCTGTGTGATGCAACTCGCCTGGAGGCATCCCAGAATCTGGTCTTCCACTCCATAACCAGGAGCCATGCTGAAAATCTGGAGCGATATGAAATATGGAGGTCTAACCCATATCATGAATCTGTTGATGAGCTCCGTGACAGAGTGAAGGGTGTTTCAGCCAAACCTTTTATTGAGACTGTTCCCTCCATAGATGCGTTGCACTGCGACATTGGCAATGCAACAGAATTCTACAGGATTTTCCAAATGGAGATTGGTGAACTTTACAAGAATCCTGACGTGTCTAAAGAGGAGAGGAAGAGGTGGCAGTTGACTCTTGACAAACACCTCAGGAAGAAGATGAACTTGAAGCCTATGCTGAAAATGAGTGGAAATTTTGCTAGGAAGCTCATGTCCAAAGAGACCGTAGAGGCAGTATGTGAATTAATAAAGTGTGAGGAAAGGCATGAAGCTCTAAAAGAGCTAATGGACCTTTATCTGAAGATGAAGCCAGTGTGGCGATCCTCATGCCCTGCCAAGGAGTGCCCAGAACTGTTGTGCCAGTATAGCTACAATTCACAGCGTTTTGCAGAGCTCTTATCTACAAAGTTCAAGTACAGATATGAAGGCAAGATTACAAATTATTTCCACAAAACACTTGCTCATGTTCCTGAAATCATTGAAAGAGATGGGTCCATTGGGGCCTGGGCAAGTGAAGGAAATGAGTCTGGAAACAAACTGTTTAGGAGGTTCCGAAAAATGAATGCCAGGCAGTCCAAAGTCTATGAGATGGAGGATGTCTTGAAGCACCACTGGCTATATACCTCCAAGTACCTCCAGAAGTTCATGAATGCTCATAAAACTTTAAAAAGCCAGAGCTTCACCATTGATTCAGGGAGTAGTTTAGGTGACTCCTTGCCACTGGAGGTCTTGGAAAACAATGATTCAGCAGAACTCTGAATATACAGCACCTTTGGTGTTGGGTTTGTGATGGTGTCTTCCTGCAAGGAAGCAGTTCCTTTTTCAGACTTGTAGAGGTCCAGAGAAGTCTGAAATTTACACTCCCCCTTAAGGTGCTGAGAGGAGTTCATTTAATAAACCCTGTATGAGTTGGGTGTTTCCAAGAGGCAAGGCACTGGTGCATTTACCAGTTGTTAAATGAGATGACAGCAGAAACAGATTGCAAAGAAGGGTCTTTATTTCGTTCTGGTCATAGGTTTCTAAGGGATAAAATCAAAGTAAACAAGGTTTTATAGAAAGTTTTAGTTTGGAGGGAATATGATTGTGGAGAGTTATGACAGTTGTTGCAAAGGAGCATTGCTGTTTGTTTTGTTTTCATTTTGTTGCATATTTTGCTATTTACTTTTTAAGAGGACTTGATTATTTTCTTGACGGTTCTTTGGGTTTTATAAGTAAAGATTCATCAGTGAGACAGTTGGATAATTGTTTTGGGATAAAGTTCAGTTACTTTTGTAGAAAATACTGAAGATGCAAACTTTTATGTCACATGCTCTAGAAATATTATTTAACATATATATTGTAGTACTGCTTAGAAGCAGATGATGGTATCATCATGCTAATTTACTATATGAAGATAAAGTAAAGGTAGCTAAAGTTTTTAAAATATATTTTTATCATAGCCTGTTTACTCTGAAAGGCAAACTTGTACTTGTGCTCCTAAATCAGGATTTACAGTGCCTTGTGGTTGGTTATCTTATTAGACAAAGTACATTCGAGCTCTGCTGTGTAGCTTGTTGCTTCATGAGCATAGACTTCTATTGCAACTTCAGTATATAGTACAATTTGCATTAGTACAGTCTTATTGAATGAATTCCTGGCCTCACTGCAGTCACCAGTAAATCCTCATTAATACCAGCAGGTGCACAGTTTCGCCAAGTGACTTTAGTTACAGCAGTCCCATTTCTCAAGAGATGGTTATTACCCTGATCTGATACATGCCAGTAGGATATTTCCCTGACTGCTGCTGTACTCCAGCAAGTAGTATCTTAATCTGATACCAAACTTTTTCACACCTGGGATATACCACATGCACAGCCTCGTTTTCCAAACCTGTAAAAGAGGGATAATATTTATTAACCTCAAAGATTGCTTAAATGACTAGTTAAAAAGCAATAAACTCTCTTGAAATTTCTGCATGCCGTATTTTTCACTATTACAGAAGTGTTTAGTTGGTATTTGTCTTTTTGATGTGATATTTAATATATTCATAATTCATAAAAATTTAACTTTAATTTACTGACATGTTCATGAAACATACTCAAGTACCTGAGATGCCTTCAAATCATCCAGCCTTTCAGACCTGCATCTGTGGCTAGGGTGTTAATGTGTTTGGAGTAATGTTTCTGAAACGAGATTAAATGTGGAAACAATCAAAGCACGGATCTAAAAGAATCCACTTTTTTGTTTCATTTTGATGTGGCAGAAGTTGGTTTCTGAGTGTAAGCGAACAATGAATTTAAAAGAATTAATGGTCTGAGGTTTCTTTTGTAGTATTGTGTTCATGTTGTTTACTATATAGTTTTAAAGGTCTGGCTTTTACCATTTATGGACAATTAAAAATAGAGTTAAGTGCTAGTAATTAGTACAAATATTAATTTCATTCTAATTATGTCTTTATTTTGGTTTCAATTAATTAAATCACTATTTTAAGAATAGTTTGTAATTTAGGATTTTGGTTTAACATGATTCTTTAATCATAACTTAACACAATGTCAAAATCTGCAGTTGGAAGTAATGTCTTTTTTTCTAAGCAGTCATAAGGACTACAGCATCTTTTGTATGGTGTACCATGTATACCTGCATTTACTGAGTGTTCATTTCCAGATTAATTTTTTTTAAATTTCCTTGAAAACAAGTATTTCTTATATAGCATAAAATAAACTAGTTTTACATAAGTGTCATTCCTTATCAATAAATGCAGGTGTATAAATAGCAGGTATAAAGAACATATTCTAGCAGTTATAGATTTGCAGATATCGTTTTCATATTTGGTCAGCATATATTTCATTATACAAATATTTGCAGAATTTCCTTTTTTCTACATATGTATATTTGGGACAGCTTTTTTACCTTATGTCATATCCTTGACTTTGGTTGAATAAATTAGGGGTTTAGTTTAACAATCTTGACTCATCTCAGGGTGATTTTTCACTCCATTTAAGACGTATATCTAGTTTTCATTGCCTCTTGCACAGGAGTGAATTTCACTCCCAAGTAATCCAAAGTCATTCATAGTAATGCATATGCTTCATGGGGTGAGGGACAAGACTTTGTTAATTTTGCATATGTAATTTAAGTGATTCTAACTGAAACATTGTCAAATTCCAAATTCAATTTAACAGACTGCTGATATAACAGCAAGTGATTGGTTTCACCGTCTTCTAAAGGGCTGAGTAAGTTTTATTCTTGTGCATATGATTTCTTAAGACAAGCCTTACATCCTGGAATAACTCATCAAAGTGAACAAAACGTGAGCTGGGACAGAGAAATGCAGTGGCAATTGGCAGCATTCTTTCGTGAGATATTTTAAACTATAAAGTCACATTTCACACTCTACCAGCTCTGGGCAGGATAACTAACACAGAGAAGTACTAGTATTTTTTTTCCTTTTCTGTTTCTTCAGACTCGAATCTAGTTTAATCTTCTATTTCCCCATTGTTGACATCTTCTGTAAATCAGGTGAGAATTTTGAACTCATTAGAACAAACAGCACTGAAGGGCTAGGTACCTGCAAGTGAAGCTTTTGTAAACAGAGCTGAAATAACAATGCTGCATGCACAGAGCCATGCACTGGAAGGCAAACAAATCCTGACTGCACACAGTGCATCATTTGGTTATGCAGCCTATTGTTAAGCTTTCTGACTTTGAAAAGGCTTTAGAAATGTGGAGACACTCCTATTCATGGTACTATTTCAAACCTTCACATTCTCTTTTTTACATTAATAATTGGTACAAAATCCTTCAGTAATTCACAGTAAATAATTACCACCTTGTTCTGAAATTGTATTGACTGTAGTTTTTATACAAGCACATTATGTATCTTGTTTTGTTTTATTCAAGGGCTTCGTATTGTGGATTGCCATATTATAAATGATGTGAACTATGCTAGAAGCCATGATTCTGCTATCACATGTTTTTCTTCCTCACAGGAATAATTCTACTGTCTTAAACAAATCAGCTTTGATTTTTACTCAGGTAGTTCAGAAACAAACTCTTGATATTTAGAGGATCCTAATTTCTGACTACACAGTTATTTGCTTTGTTTCACTGCATGGCTTCATAATTTTACTTTTTCTTACTGTATTAAAGTTTGTTATTTCATTAAACCAGTTTAAAATAAAGGCCTTATAAATATTTAAGTTTTTGGCTTTTTATTTCTTACAGTTTTTCAACGATGCATATAACTTCCTGGTGGTAGTCTTAGTTTTCATTTAAATTGTGGATGCTTTTCACAGATAGGCTGTTCTAACACCCAGAGGCAGCTGTGATTCCAGATCTGTTCTGGAAGTCACTAAATTAACACAAATGAAGATTACTCTGTGAATCTCAGCAGTCCTTTCAGCACCCTTCCTCACGGGCAACTGTTTGACAGAACACTAAACTGATATAAACCCAGTTTTATTTAGTCTGTAAATGTCTTTTGGTTAATTTACAAATATCATCCCAGATTTTATGTAAAATCAGCCTTGCACTGTTATCAGCATGCTAATACATTAAATGTCTTTACTGGTTTCTGTGCATCCTTTGCATTGAAGTCTGGCTCCCCACTAGAGGCTGAGCTGTAAAGATTAGTTCCAATCTACATTTCAGTCCATTATTTGTAGCTTAGCTTTACTCTACTTCAGAAAAGTCTTTCTTTCTTCCTTACAATGATATCTTACAGGTTAAGAGATTTATGTAAACCGACTGATTTGAATAGAATTAATGTTAAGCAAATTAAGCTACCTGATTTCCTGTGTAATCAGATAACCAGACATCTAATATCTGGACTTTATATCACCAACTTACCTTTTTCATCTGACCTCAAGTAAAAAAAAAATGTTGGATGGAAAAAACCAGAGCCCATATAAAACAAAAAAATCTAAGCCTCAGAGTTTTCTGATAAATTAGGATGATTTAAAACCTTTACTCCGAAATCTGTAATAACTGACTGAAATTTACTTTCTATGTAGTTCTATGTAGGGATAGGATGAAGAATAATGAAGCCTGTCACTGCTCTGTCACTGCTCTGTACTGTTTTAGGGGACTGAATAGGATGTAATTGTCAAGCAGTTGACCAGCTGCAACTCCTAAGTGTTTCCTTAAGCGTTTCCTTAAGTGTTTAAGGAGCTTTTGTACCTTTTGCATTATGCTTAATATTGTCCATGATACAAAAAGACACATTAGCGAGGATTTAATTAGAAGCTTTTCTAGCAGCATCAGGAGAGAGGTCAAGAGGTGCATTTTTAATACTCTTCCTCTGGAGATGGGCATTCTGAGCAGGTGGACAAGTAACTACCACCTCCACAAAGGAGGTCCTGCACATCTGTGGAGTGGCCAGTGCCCTGTTCTCCCTGTGCGTGTTTATGTATTGAGAAACTGGAGAGTTTATAGAGTTATCATCTTGCTTTTTCCCAAAGTAAAAATGGGCTACAGTGCCACAGATTTTGAAGTAAAGACAACAAATTGGAGTTTGATTTTCAAAGGCTCAAGCCTTTCCCCAAAAGTTAGTCTTGTTTGAAATGGAATAGGGTAGGAAATCAAATATGGAGGGAGCTATAGCTACCAATCATGAAAAAGAAGTAAGCCAATCCTTCTGTCTTTAATACATTGGCTCCAGCAGTAAATAACAAATTCCTTTTCAATCTGAATTCAATATTTTCCCTCTGCTTTGGGCTCCCACTTGCATTATTTCCACTCTTTTCAACGGTCTGTTGGAGCAATGAGTCACTTTGAACTATAACACATGCTTTAGTGCTACCAGCAAAGTTTGTGCTGTGCTTTTCCTGTAAATTAATCAGGTACTTCAGGGTCCAAGCACCTTTCAATAGCAGTAAAATACATATATTATTCTCACAGAAGCTGATAATAGCAATACAGTGTTACTAGAATATATCTGGGAACCATGATACTGCTTATTGTGGTTACAAAGCACACAGGTCAGTTGGATGCAGATACAATAGAGATTTACTCCTGCACTCACATCTCCTTCATTTTATCTGTTAATTCTAACCTGCCTGAGCAAGAAACATCTTGTATTGATTAGCTGGTTTTGAAGACAATGAATGTTTTTAAAGTACATGACTCAGGAAATCAGGTACTTTCTGCAGTCTTGAATGCTATGTCAAGTGTCTTCTTTACAGGCTGAAGTTTGTATATCTCTATGTTCAAGTACTTTCAAATATTTTCCATTTTACTTACAACTTCTTTTTCCTGCAGCAGCTACAGTCTCTGAGATGTGATTTAATGCTGCTTGCACAGCCTTTCACTGTGAAGCTGGGACATGGTTTAACCAAGCAATTTTCCCCTCCTACTCAAATAAAACACATTTTAAAAAAGCACAGCTCAAATATACAATACACTAATGTTACAAACCCAATGAGGTGTAACATAAAGTCTGACTGTGGATTGCTTTTTTCACTGCCACAGTGTTGAAGTAAAGAACAACAGGTCAGGTAAGAGCTGGAAGGGGCCACAATGTGTGCTTGTGCTTGCTACATGCTGAGCATCTGTTCTCAGCTCCCAGGGATTCAGGGAGTCACTGCAGCTGCAGGAGTCACTTCTGGAAATTCAGTTGCTCCCAGCATGCTGCAGCCACACCACCAATGCCTGAGCCACAAGGCTTTATCTCAGACTACATGTCACTTCTGCTAGGCCAGTGTCAGGTCTTCCCTTTACAAAATGCTTCCATCCTTTTATTTTTGTGCACTAGCAGACAAATTTGTCATACAGTGTGCTGTCCAAGGAACTTGAGATAATAACTGAGAGAGGTAATGGGCAAAAACTTAGACTTGGTATTGGCAGGGAATTCAATAATTATGGGGAGCCCAATCATTGTGGGGTGTCCTTTGTTGTAAAATGGCAAAGTGGCAAGGGATGGAGTTTTATTGTGTTGTCCCTTTTTGTTGGTGTTGTGGTGATGTGGCTTTAACGTAAGTGTGGATTTTTTCTTTTGATGTAAATAAGTGCATGATGAACATACATTATAATGACAATTATGCTCCCTAAGACCTATGACTAAACTACAAAAGGGGGCATTGGCTATTGAATTTCATCAGTTTGAAGGGACTTTACATGAGCATGAAATAAACTTACTCCTTGGAAAAACATATAGCACTATATACTCTGAGCTTACATAAAGTAACATGACAAAGGAAATGGGAAGCTGGCATTGAAATCTATGAATTTAAACCCATATCAGGCTGTAGAGAGGGGAATCAGGGTGATATACTTCCCCTTCAGAAGACTAATCCAAACTTTAAGCTCCCTCAACACATGAAAAGGCTGTAAATTGAAACTTTGTATGGTTGCCCTTTATTTTTCTTTGCTGTTGACTTGGGGTGGTAAGGTTTTAAGGGGAGTACTGTGCAGACACATCTGTGTTGACAGGAATACTGTGCTCCACACACTGCTTTGTGTAAAGGAGTGGCTGCTCAGGGTCTGCCCAGAGTGATCAAATAGCTGACAGCTGCTCCTGTTTTTCTTTTTTATTCAGGGATCCAGCATGAGAGCTGGACTGTGAATACTGAGCTATTACTGTTGGCTCACAAATGTTGAGCTGCTGGTATTGATTTTCTGAAAAGATGTTTGGAGCAGTAATAAAAATAAAAAATAAAGTCAAGAATGATGAGGCTTTACAAATAGCCAATAAAAGAATCCACAAAAAACTTAGTAAACTCTTGGGCTATTCAACCTTGAAAATGTCCTTTTCAATCTGAATGCAATCTTCTCCTCATGTTTCGAGCAGCCAACTGCATTTGTTTCTACCCTCACAATGCTCCACTGGCTCAGTGAATCACTCTGAGCTACAGTTTGCACTTCTAAGCTTTCACACTCTACACAGTCACCCTGGGAAAGCAGAGAAAGAAATGAGTAGTGGAGGACCTGGAGTAAATGATAAAAGTCCTGTCCATCAGAAGGAATTTCTTCTGAAGTCAATGGTAGTTCACAGCATGGGGTGGCTGTGAAGTTACACCCCTTATGAGACTTCATATGGACCTCCCAAGCATATATGCTGTCCTTTTGTAAACTTTAGGATTTACAGTGTTTGATTTACCCATGAATACATGAAAAAACGCAGTAATTTTTATTATGAACTTTATTTTCTTACTAAATTTTTAAAAAATACAAACACAAAGCAGTTGATGATGACAGTAGTTTTAGAAAAACAATTTCATTTTTACAGAGATGATATTCCACAACTGTAGCCAAAACTGACATATAATCATTCCATAACTCTCAAAATAAAAAATTAATCATCCAGAATTAAATGCTCCATATGTAAGCTTTCCATAATGGAAGTCCCTGAAGAAAACTGACCCTCAGTGTCTGAATATTTCATTATTTCTGACACAAGGGACTTAAGCCACTACCTTTGTTTAAAAACAGAGTAATTAGTCTCATTTTATTTCATTACGCCAACATAAAACTGGAGTAATGCAGCAATAAATTCGGTCAAATATTTCTAGAACTACTGACTGAGACAAAAAATTAAAACGGGCAATATAATGTTCTTTATGGACAGATGGTAACAGCACTGCCTACATGGGATAATGTCTTATCCTACCAGCAGTTCCATTAAACTTACTGGGGAGTAAGTTATAGCATAAAGCTCAGCACACATTTAACCAGTGTCTGGCTGTGTGCTTGCACAGTGCCCTCTATGATGGAGTCACTGTCTGGGTATTACAAAAATACACACAAGAGACAGAATAAATTAATGTGCTTTGAAATGTAACAAAAATATCGAGATAACTGAAATAAGAAGATCTCTTCGAGCTCCAGTAGCCCACTTTGCTTCAACCATTGCTGCCTTTGCCTGTGGTTTCATTTTCCCCCAGGTGAATACAAATCAGCAGTGTAAATCTATTCAAACAGCCTCCGAAGAAAGGACTTTTTCGTTGACGCCGATAACTTCATGGTTTTCTTTTTGCGCAACGGTTTCATGGGTGACTTTTTAAGGCACACCACCTTTTGGGGAGTTTGTAGCCCTTTATTAAGGTCAATGTGCTTGTTGCAGAAGTACTTGACATTTGCTTCTGAGAGATGTAGAAGCATGGTCTCTGAGAGGTCCATACACTGCGCGTGGACCCAGTGGCCAGCCCCACTGGAACACAGGATCATTGCAGGCTTGTTGAGTTCTGTCGAATAGAAAGGGACCCACGTGTTAATGTCAATATTGCAACTGGCACAGCAGGTGATCCAGTAGCCTGTTTCTGATTCATCTTCTTCATCATCTTCATTGTAAGTATCAGCATCACCAGCATCAAAGCTATTGGCTTCAGCACTAAAACAAAACTCCTCCGAATCTTCAAATGGAGTGGAGTCTCCAGGGTCTTCACTTGACGTCTGACTGCAAATTTGTGTTATCAGTTCTTCTTCCTTGTCCTCTTCTGCTCCTTTGCATCTCAAAATGTAGAAGTAGTTTGCATCAGGGATTAATTGTTTGTTGGCCCCTGGAATGCCCAGCAAAACAGACCCTTTACCCATATCACAGCCAAACCATATTCTGCAGTGTTTAATATCTGGTGTCCACTCTGGGCTCACACTTTCAACAATCTCTATCTTACTGTCTTCCAGAACTATGGTGTTACATGCCAGACGTTTCTGGTTGTCAGAGTGGTAGCCACCGACAAGGACAAATTCATTATCACTGATCTGGGTCACTATAGCACTTGACACCGATATCCCCCCTGGCAGGATGGTGCAGGTCACAGCTGGGCTGCCCAGGGGCAGATCAATTTTTAGCTTGTACAAGTTGGGGGACCTGGTGTTATTTTGAAGTGAGTGGCCTCCCAAGATGTAGATGGTATCACCTCTGGCAATTGAAACGTGGAAAGAAAGTCCATCTTGAAGCTCTGGAAGTATGTATGATGTACAGCATCCAAACTCAAAATCAATGAGAAACACAGATGGCAAACAGTCGACTACGCTGTTCCATTTTTCAGTGGTTCTTTGTGCAAGAGGAGTATACGACCTCCCTCCAAACAGAACACTCATGCTTTTTCCCCGGCTATGAACTACATTAATTGTATGTCCATATCTAGCTTCAGGGACATCTCCACCCAGGTCTTTCTCAATGCATTGGAACGTCATTTTCTTGCTAGTTTTGCTTACCAGACTCATAAAGTAAATCTTATCAGAAAGGTCATTGTTAGGTGTTTTACCACCATGGATGATATACTGGTACTCATCAGTCCTTGGATCACTTCTGAGCGTGCAAAGAGCAGGGTAGCGGAGAGGGGGGAGGTAACACGAGTCTTTAGAGAAGAAGGCAGGTTTCATTTTGAGCTCATTCTGCTTTATATCGAGGAGGAAAACACCAGTGGGGCAGGATCTCTTTGGCCATCCTTTCTGACCAAAAAAGAAAACATGCCCATCAAAATTCAGGAGAGAGAAGCCCGGCTGAAGCAAGGATGAGTTACTGACAGTGGATACCATCTGCAGAGACATTTTGTCTGTTGACTGGGCCATGCCGTGGCTGAGAAAATAAAAAAACCCAAAGAAATCACATTAAACATGCATTAGATCCTATCACAATCATTTAACAGTACTCGAATAAATCGTATGGAAGTTGCACTGCAGCTCACACTCTGAGACCCAAAAAGACACCCTTTTCTGGGTCTCAAGACATGAATCAAGCATGAGAAGTGCACCAGCCCCGCGGTGTTTTGGGGATTTAGCGAGCACCATGGGCTGCTGGCACACGGAGTCCGTACACGGTGCGGGCGCAGCCCTGCGCTGGGGCGGCTTAGCGGGGCGGGCGCGGCCGCTCCCATGGGAACGCGGCCCCGCGGGCTGCTGGGGCCGGTAGTCCTCGCTGGGGGCCCGGCCCGGCCGCCGCTTGGCTCGTCCCGGCCGTGGGGAATCGGAAGGCGCGGGCTCAGAGAGCCGGCGGNCGGCCCCGGCGCGCCCGGGGCGGAGGGAGCGGCGCCGGGGATGCCCCGAGCCGGGATTTCCGGCCCGTTGCCGCCCCGAGACGGCCGGGGATGCCGGGCCGGAGCCTCCCGGATGCCGCAGGCCCGGGGCCCCCGGGGGTACGGGAGCCTCGTCCGGCGGGGCTCGGGCTGGCCTGGGGCGGCAGGAGGCTCCCGCCCATCCCGCTCCCGGCCGGGGACCTGCCCCAGGGCCCCGCAGTCAGTGCGCTGCAGTACGGGCAGCGCGGAGACTTCAGATGGCACGTTTGGCTTACAAGGAAAACGTCAGGATTTGCTGATTGCATTTAGAAGCAGGCAGTGCCCGCTGTTCTCCAGCCAGGCAGGGCTGGCGGGGGCCGCGGGTGAATCTCACGCTTGTGCTGAACAGCCCACTCGGGGTCTGGGGGGGCTTGCGAGTCCCGCTGCCGCGGGGCTTCGGTGAGCTCCAGTCCTTTGCCTTTCATCTCTCCTCGAACTTTCATGAGTAGGTTTCAGGGGTTATCTCTTACTCTTATAAACCTGTTTGTTTGAAGACCGAGAGGAGTTTATGTAATCAGCCTGGATAGTGACTGTCAAAGAGCTTTGGAGAGCACAGACACCACGGAGGGAAATAACAGGCTGATTCATTGGCACTGTCCTTTGGTGACACCAGACTTGTACCCTTTAGTAAATATCCAAGTTCTCCGTCCCAGCCTTTGCCAGATCACCAGAATCTAAAGGTGTGAACTAAATATTAGAAAAAAACCCACTAAATCCTACATTTTAAAATGTAATTTTTTTTTGAAATCTCTAAGATTCATGTTTTCCTTATTACTGATTTTTATTTTGATTTAACAACAAAAACAAGACACATAGGGTTTCTTTTTTAAGGAAGGATTGGTATGTTCTAGTTATGGGGGAATCTGAACAACATCGAGTAAAAGAAGAGTCACTGTAAGAACACGGGAACCGATGGCACTGGCTACATCAATTGCCTTGTTGAACCGTATTGCTGCACTGCCTGCCCGCTAACTGGTATGGGAACTGCTGTGCTAAAACAGGGGTCTGCCATGGAATGTTTTTTGAAGGTGAGATGTTTTCAGGCCAGAGCACACAGACAGAGTAGGCATAGCCATTACTGAGTCTGTTTGAAAAACAATCCATGGAATGGCTGTCTTATGTTGTGGAACCATCCAAAGATCATGGTTGAATTCTGTTCACTGTGTAGCCTGATGGCTCTGCCCTGTAGGTGGTAGTTTTTTTTTACATTAGATTTTTTTTCCCAGAAGTACTGCACTGTAGGTGAACTTTGGTTATATGTTAATTAAATAAGTGAACCCTTTTCTGAGCATGTTGGTATACACAGCAGGTTTTGTCCTTATTATGCATGAAGAAAGACTTATGAAGTTATTTACATTCAGGTGATATGCTAAACAGGAATCTGCTGCTTGTTTCTTACAAGCATTCAAAAATGGCATCATCAGAGAAGCTTGCACTAAGTTGGGTTTACTGGATTAGAGGTCATTTGTCCCTTCTTTCATATTGTCTAATTACTTAGCTTCTTTGGTTTTACAGAATCTTTGAAAAAAATGTAAAATGTCTTCTATACTGAAGATGCCCCAAGAAAATTTCTGTTCTATATGAGAAAATTGGAGTTCTTTATCTTGTACCACTACTGTTCTACATTTGACTGCTGGTTTATATTTGAAGTCTAATGAGAGTATTAAAAATGGCAAACAATTTAACTGGCATTTTGGTATGCATCATATTTTTACATATACTTAAAGAATCTCCAAATAGGGTAATTATTAGTGTCCACAATGTCACAAACTATTTCCCAAATATTGAGCAGTACTCAGTTCTGAAGAGTTTACTATCTGAAGAGTCTGCAGATACAGAGTGGAGAAAAGATCAGTGACAATGATTTGATTGATAGACACACAGAACGTACTGGTTAAACACACTTAAATACACTTCCTTGTCATCTCGTTTCATTTCTTGAACTTTACATAAGCAAACAGTAATGGAGGGAATATTTATCTGAGATTTTTGGACAGATGTAGCTCCTAAGGCAGTGGCTGGAATTGCTTTGGCTTTGTGTGTATTTTCCTGCTAATTGCAGTGTGTTAATACAGTGTGGTTGCTCTTTGGTTTTGCTGCCCTCCAACTCTAACCTTCCAATACCACTGATTCCTTTGGGCCGTGGCTCATCTAACCCTGAACAGCTTCGGGGAACCCAAAAGGTAAAGATCTAGCCTTATAAACAAAGAGTTTAAAGTGCTTTTTTGTGGCTTTATGCTCAAAACTGTCACTGTGGAGTTGGATTAACATTACAGCTAGTGCAGAGGGAAAAAGACAGATGCCTTTGTTGTGGTGCAACACAAAATACTGGGGAAGAGACGCTACAAGGAGTAAAGACGAATAAAAAGGGAAGGGGGGAGTTACACAAACAATTACCAGTTATGATGACTTGAGTCATGCTTCATCGTATTTGGTGTTTTTATAAAAGGCTAAGCTGTAAGGATTATACAAATAAATGAGAATCTCAGCATTACTTTTATAAGCCCCCTATTTGTGAAGCAGTAGAGACCTGAGCTAGAAGCTAAGCTAATAGAAAGAAGAAAACTAATATTCTCCACCGTGGTTTTTTAAAATTTTATTTTAAAATCAAACAGTATTATGAACAGGTGTTTTCAGGTAAGAGTTGTTTATAAGGCAGGAAGTGATTATAAGGAATTCACATTTAGATAGATGCATCGGGAGATACACTTATAGAAGGATCAAATGAAGAGAGAAGGTGTTTTTTAAAAAGCTGTAGCTAATGTAATTTGAAATGTGCTTACTATGGAAATAGATGGACATAGTTACAATTTTGGGTGTTGTACCATTTCAGAAACCATATTAGGTGTTCGCAGAGAAGTACAGGATGAACATCTTTTTGAGACAAGGGGTAGCTCTGAGTGACCTAAACAGCAAGTGGCATTTCATATACCCCTGGATATTCTTCCTTGTCTTCTAGCTTCTCTTATGGAATCAAGTCTCCCATTGGTTTTGTGTCCTAGGTTCTACTAAATCTAGGGTTTATATAAAGTCGCTAGATGACAGTGTTTAGGCACTGAGTCAGCTGTAACACTCGAACTGTGTTTATTATTTATTGTCCTTTTTGACCCTATGCAAACAAACCTTTATGGTTTGTTCACCTATGTGCTTTGCCTGTTACCCAATTAGGCAACTAAAACATTCTAATCAGGAGAACAATGACTCATCAGTGCTGCTGTTTAGTGTGATATCTCATCTTTTTCAACATTGAAAGTATTATCTGTAATAATTTCACAGTAATTTGAATGCTGCAAAATAATGAATGATGAATGAGTTGATCTTATGAACTGTACACAAACACAAAGAACCTTTTTTTCATTTATACAAAAATAAGATATTTGAGCTGTCCTGATTGGACACTGAGAAAATGGAATGCAGGATAACATGGAGTCTTAGTTGGTAAACACCCATTGCTGACCATTAAATTAATTAGTTTGCATTTATTTTGGCATGAACACAGATATCTATGATACAATTAAATTGGTTTTGCAGTATTATGGTTTTTTCTCTGACAGACCTTTTTTTCATTTCCAAAATGGAAAAGCATACCCCTGAAAAGCAGGTGCTGTTTCCAAATATTCTCCACAATCAAAATCATACCCAGACCCACAAAGAAGAAGTCCTCCATAAAGAAGCTTAAGGAAGGAAATTTTTTGTATATTATGTCTCAAAACATTTGCTAAGGTATCAACCAAGTTTGCTTTGGGCAAAACAGTAATTTAGACGTACCTGACTGATAGCAGTTTTTTACGTCCCCCGTAATCTTTCTTTGTAATTGGGATTCAAATGTGAGCAATGTGAGGAATCTTCTGTGACAGCACTGGGGTTCGTGGCATGGAGAGACAGCCTGATGGAGGGGAATCTATCTGCTTAATTTGCAGATGTGCTCCTGAGAACTCGATCTACTGTGGCTAACTGGCTGTGACTGTTTTTTTTCCCTTTCCTCTCTTGTCATGGCACAACAAGAAACCCACGGCCTCCAGAAGCTTTAACTCTTTGCTGTAGAACAAGCTCAGAGTGACAACAGGTGCCTCTAAGATTGTAAAGATCTGCAGCATATGCTTCTTTATAGTTGAAGTTTTTTACGCTGTTAAATCTGTCAACTTTGTAACAGCTTCAGAATTTTTCAGTGCTATTTTAAAATGTAATTTAAAGTAAATTTTGAGTTAAAAAATTATTTCAGCAGGTAGTAAAAGAAAACAACTCTTGCTGATTGGCATATGACTTTGCCCAGGAGTGCTCTGCTGCAAGTACGCAATGACATTGAAACAGAGCAAAGGAAATGACAAATGCATGCAGTTCAGTGAGTGAGGGCTGACTAAAAGTCCAACTCAAAGTCCACTGAAGTAATTAGAAATATCTTTTTTTCCTCTTCAGTGGCATTTGGATCAGACCTTGAAAGACTAACAAAACTTTGCACCCTTCTGTGGCATTTTTCATCATTTTTGCAGTGCTTTTCTCCAACAACAAATAATGAGACGCTGGGAAGTCCACTGGGAACATATCCTTTCAACAGCTAGCAGTGCTGGGGCACAGAGGATATGCCACTTGCATAACACAGCACAACAAATAAACAGAAAAACCTGGAAAACAATTTAGTCTTCATAGCTCCCTGCTTTTGTTTTCCTGGCCCTACTTCACCCACTCCCGAGTTACAACATCTGCTGCACAGTATTTTAGAAATATCTCAACTCCCATTTGAAACTGCTGTGAGAATAGAAAGAGAAGGAACTTGAAAGGGAATTTGATTAGTACAGCAAAGCAAATACACCAAATGTTTATGAAAATTGTCTTGAGACATTGAATAACTGTAATGCAGATAGGATGTGGTGATGTTTCTCATCTGAAATACACCAGTGCTAAGGCACTGTGCCCTGTGGCATCCATATGGGCCTTTTACTTTTCTACTGAAACAAAGATAAAAGGAAAACTGTAGTGCAGAGTTAAATGCTGAAGAACTTCCCCCAAATTTAAGGGCATTCAGATCACATTTATTTGTATTTTCAGTAGGGCCTAGATAATACTTGACAGCTTCTTATCTAAGTATTTGATGTGTTGTGACCCTTGTTTGAGACTGTGGTCAAAGATCTACTGGCAAGAAACCCCCCAACAAATATTTAAGTGAAAAATCCAGTCCCCCAATTGTGTCACTTTAATATTTTACATTCATTTTAGACTCTTTCTACCAGCTGACATGCCTTATCTTTAGAAATTCTTTTTCCAATTACTGTGGTTGAGAAGATGGAAAAATTAAAGTTTTTTGGCAACAGGATGTCATTTTTGGATGAGGACATGGTCTGTCCAAGCTGATCTCTAACTGTCAATGACAAAGTGCTTTGGAGAAGCTGCAGCAAATAGCTTCAGAATAATGTAACGACATAGTAGGGAAATTATGTTTAAAACTGTCCAGGTCATAGCAAGAAGATCTTGGATTCTCATCCTGAATTTATCTGGCAGAGAACCCATGTGAAAAGGAATAAATAGACTTTTCCTTCCCAATTTCTATTTTAATAACATTGACATACGTAGGATGTTTTCAGGAGATTGCTCACTGTTACAGAAATGCTTTATTTCCCTTGATTTTCTTCTTCTACAATTAATTTGTTAAAATAATATGTTGTTTGCATCTTCTTCATCCCAAATCACTCCAAATTGCATTGAGATATTTCCAGGCTTTTCAGCATATTTTCTGCCAGTAAAACACAGTAATCTCTGAGCTGAAATGTAACTGGCTTCCTGTGGGTTGCAGTAATGCACTCCAGCTCAGCAGGGAAAAGGAAGGCTGCCTTACTCATTTGTGTAGGGTTTGCCAGCCAGAATGCAAATGTGTTGGATATTTAGCCAGGACCCACAGGCTGAAACCTGTAAAAAAGGGCACAGGGAGTCCAGCATCCTACAGTCTTCAATTTTCTGTCTCATCTAAAACTGACAGTAAACACTATTTAACTTGTGAGGGAGAGGGCTTTATTTGGAGGTCTTATCTAAAATATCTGTTTGAATCCATCTGTGGTTTGACTGTCAGATCCTGGACAATCACGTTCCAGGGGGCAGTGGCTGCTGAAGTTTGGAGGAAATGTTACCCTTGCCGTGGGCCTCCAGATTGTTTTTAAAGGGAACAGTACTCCTGAAGCCATTGGAAATTCATTAAAAAAAAATTCTGCTCAGGTAGGGGACTGGCATAATAGCACCGAAATCCAACAGGATCAATATGCCTGCTTGCAATCAAAGCCCTTGTATATATCCTTTAAAAGCTCATACGAGCTGGGCATGGGAGGCACATGTTTTTGTCCATCTAAAGGTCAGCTCTCAGGCTCAGTAATGCACTCAGGCAGGCAGATGCAGCTCCCATCCACACAAATTGCTGATGCATTAAGTGTGTGCCCTTAAGGCCTCCTGCTGAAGGCAATGGCAAACATCCAGTTGATTTTAACAGGATTAGCTGTCGTAGATCACATTGAATTGTGAGATGTAGGAAGGAACCTCATCTGAAAGTTTTTGTCCTTTGTAACTTAGTTTGTTCCTCCAGCTGGGTTGACCTGCACCTGCTTGTGGCCAGAACTGTGTGCCTTTGGGTTCACTCCTGGAGCTCTGCCTCCCCACAGGTGGCGGTAGCAGGGAGGAGGAGGAGGAGGGAGAAAAGTAGGGCAGGACAGTAGAGCAGGGAGGGCTTTCTTCTGCAACTGTACATTTGCAGATGTCTAGACAAGGAGGAGACAGTTTTCTGCCTTCAGGAAAACCTTCCTCTGCTGCCTGACTCAAAATGTTTTGTCTTCCCCGAGCAGGGATTCCCAGAATCACTCATTTCACTTGGCTTACTTTTAAAGCACCATCCTGGGGTGTTTGTTAAGGCAGCAACCACAGTCCATGGCTAACAAACAACAAGCATTTATTAAGGGCAGTTCCAGCTTTGCCTGCCTCTGCGCCATGGGGGCTGATGATGTGCACTGCAGGCTCCAGCTGGACGTGGTGGGTGTGGGAGTGCCCTGCTGACACCTGCTTTTGCAGTGTGGAGGAGGCGCAGCTTTCTGGGCCATTTGTGAGGGTGTTTCTGATGAGGCTGTGCTTTCATGGTTGCATAAGCAACTATGACAGGCTGCCAGAAGGGCAATCCTTCATCCTTCCCTTGCTCCTGCTGCGTGTTCCTACTGTCCCCTTGTACAGGCAGTCATGATTGTACAGCTGTAAGGCAGATCAGAAAATACATCTTTAAAACAGAGTATCTGCATTTGCTCTGTTTACTCGCAGGTTTTGTATTGGTAATTTACTTTGTCTGCCCAAGAGATGGACTGGAGTGGTAAACCAGGAGATGAAGAGGAAGTGAAGGTGGTGGTGGCCTTTTTGGGAGCAGCCAGAACCTAGATAGACTTCAATTGATTCTGAGTGTAATTGTCTGCTAAAATCTCATTCTTTTTGCAAAGGTGCTACCTCATTCTTCCTAGCTGTAACAACATTGTTAAAGGTGTAGTTGCTGTGATAGCTCTATAGGAAAAAGAGAAGGGGCATTGTCCAGCAGTAACAGAGTATAAGATTTAAAAATAGTGTATTTATGTTCAATCTGATTTTTGCAGACATAGATTATAAAATCTTGATAATGGGTGTACCTAGTGGGTATTTTCCATGGGTGAACCTATGGGTGAACAGTAAAAAAAAATTCATTAATCAACCTTTTTTAAAAATGGAGAATAACTTTTAGGAGAGCAAATCCATAGCATGAAAGCCTGACTTGAACCTACGCCAGAAATACTAGTGAAGTATTTTTTTTCCCTGAAAAATTAAATTATGTAAGAATTTAATGAGTTTGAGTAGACACAATTAGTTTATGCTCTTTCCATTTAAAAATTCATAATCTTGATTTTTGTTTCAGTGCCTGTATTGTATTTTAAAGTGACATAAAGCACTTAAAAATGCAGAATAAACCAGAAAGTCTATATTCCACCACATTTTGTGTTGTTTAATAGAACTAATCACTGCAGAATTGAAATCATGCTAATACTAACTTGACCTGCCTCTGTGATTCAATGCAGAGACTTCTGATTTGTCTTAAACTGCTCAGGAGACTGTGTTTTGAGAAATAAAATTGATTTTGCACAATCTGCTGATGATCAGCAAGGCTTAATGAATGATCACCTCAAGAAACCTCATTAAAGTCATTTGGATGGATGAGCAGGAGTGAAAGGCAAAAAGAAGAAAGCATAGTTGCTGCTTGAATGCATCACTTACTGATATTTGACTCTAAAAGTATCCAAAGCCAGCACAAGGAAAGGATCAGATACCCTTGCTTTACTTTGCTTGAGACCTCCATGTTGGTTTGATTCCTTTTGGGAAAAAAGAAGATAAGTTTTTGATTTTAGTAGGATCTATTCTTTAGCAGAACAGTGCAGTAATTTCATTCCTGGAAGTGTCATTATATCAACTTTATAAATTGTGGACGATTCCAATCCATTATTGTGTATTTTTTCATATTTTCAGGACAGTTTAAAGAAGTCATTGCTTTGAGGCTGTGGATTGGGTGATTGCTGAAGCCTTTCACTTATGTAGAATCCACTGGTTATCTCCTTACAAAGGTGAGAGTCTTCTGGTCAGCCTGGTTTTGGCTGTTCACCTCAGACAGCTTCTCTGCAAGTGATGCAGTGTGGTCATCATTTAAGAGAGGCTCTGGAATAAAGTAGGTGGGAAGCAGCAGAAAACAAAGTGGAATGAAAATGAAAAATACCAAAACCTTGATGGGTTGAGATAAATTTTTGAGCAACCCTCTTGTACCATCCATCCTAACCACATGTTCAGTTTCAGGGATAGTAGATATTCCCCACATACCATCCTCTGCACTTGCTTTTATTTAGGGCCATGCTACAGCACCAGGCAGTTCTTCAAAATAATTGAAAATGGGGGACGGGTTGTTCTGGCTGCCAGTTTCTCCTCTCTGTTGTTTGAGAGAGTGGCTGTTTTTCTGACAGAACCCAGGCTTTCATTAGGACCTAGCTGGTTTTCCCTCTCTGGGAGGAGGTGATTCTGTAGACCTCAATAACAGCTGTGCAAGGGAACATCTGAAGTGAAGTTTCCCACATTCTGTAGGAAGTAGAAGTTGCATGGCAGAGTAAGAATTGAGGTACATGATTTTGGTACCACCTGGTCTGGGTGCTTAATCCCAGGCTGGTGATCTAGTGGCTGTAGAGGATGGCATTCTCTGAGAAAGCCATCATGCACCTAGTTAAGATACGACTATGCCCCCAAATTGCATATTAATTTTCTAGTTTCCTAGAGCATGTTAGAGTGACTTAATCTAAGATTTGCTGTCAGCCCTCCACTAACCTGTTTTTAAATCATTTAAATTTTTGGTGACTCATTTTTTAAATGTCTTTTTGGAAATAGTATTTGTTTGTTCTTCCTTTTGGGAATATTTTTAAGTTTATTTTGTTAGGTAAGGGAGTTGGATATCCTAGACACAAGAGTCTAGACTCCAAAGAGAAACAAAAAGTTATTAACTTTTTCTTGATTAGATATATATTTTTTTCAAATAATGATTTCAATAACTTAACCATAATGAGGAATAGAATGCAGTGCCTACCTCTCAAAGCCCTGTAATATACATAAACTACTGAGAGTCTGGTGGGTTATATTCTGATTTGTCATTCCACAGAGAGATTATTAATGTTTGGATTTTTATAAAATATTAGAAAACTTAAACTTTAGATCATGTGGCTGTGCATGTATTTTGATATCTTCAGAACATTAGTCTTCATTGGAAGCAGGCAATCCAACAAAATTAGAGTTTTATGTTAGAAGTCAGGCTTTATTTTCTTTCTGGTCTCCAATCTTATTTAACTTCAATATCAGGTTGGCAGTCTTTCCTTAGTGTAGTAGATTTGAAGTTTTGCTGAAGAATTAAGCTTTCATGTCCCAAATCCACTTCTTAGTGTTGTGGTAAATCAAGAGAGGAAACAGAGGAACACATGCAAATCAAGCACTTAGTGTATAATGCGTTCTTGCATCTTGATCAGGTTTATGTGTGCAAACTGATTCTATTAGAGTGGACCTATGTATATAAAAAAATAAGTAATCTGGGTAAGTGTTTAGCATCATGCAGCTAATTGCAGCTGTTAACATGCATTTACACAGCTTTTATGAGTAAGGGGCAAGGTAAACTTCAGCGGACTTCACTGAGAACTGTTCAGGACCACTACTTCCCATAGAATTTGGTTAAGAATTTGATGAAGGTGGGCTGCAAAGCTGTTGCTGTGTGACTGGAGAGTAGAGCTTTCTTCCTTCAGTTCTCAGCATTTGTTCCTATCTCAAGAGTGGTCCTCCCATTCCTGTGTGGGTGTCCAGCTGCAGATGCTCTCCCTGTCCTGTGTGCTGCCTCAGTGTCCACACAGACACACACACAGACACGTGTCATTATGATTTAACATGTGGTCCAAAATCTGCGTTTGTGGCTTTGATGGTACAGTGAGTGGTGCACCTGGAGATGATGGATTCAGTCCAAAATTTGAATGTACAGGTGTGTCCTGGTTGTTAAATACAACATGCTGATGAGGGGTGTCACTGTTTCTGCAGAGAAGGCAGGGGTTGAAAGACTGAACAACTTGAGGGAATGAACACCACCAAGAGAAGCTGATACTTCTGTGGCCTACACTACCCAAGGTCATAATTTTCAAGCATAAATGATCACAGTTTTTCCCTGTGTGCTTAAAATTTCTATATGCACATGAATTTTGGGAGAAATACTGAGTAAAGTTCCACTGATAAGATCAGCACTTCACAAGGAGAGAAGATTTTTACTTTCTAGTGCCCATCTATGCGAGCTAGGGACTTTTCTGTTGATTTGTTTTCTGCCTGCAGGTATATATAGCTCTTTTCTTTCTGTTGCAGAAGCAGCCTACTAAAGCAATATGTGTTTGATTCTCAAGGTGTGGATGATCATGGGAGAACAACTGTTAGAGAGCAGCATTCTTGATCAATTTATTAATAGCCATGAGCAGTCATATGAAGAGTTTCTAAATACATTCACGTATCTTTTGAAAGGTAAGTAATTTCCCAGATCTCCTGTTAGATACCACAGACAGAAGGGAGGTAAAAAGAGAAGCAGTAGTATTTAGTCTCTTTGTGCTACTCACCTGCTTTGTGACTTTAGGCAAATCCTTGTGATGCTTTTGTTTTTCCACTCAGCAGTGGAAAAGCAAAGGACAACTTTCTACAGATTGGTTCCCAGGCTGCTGTGTCTCTACAGGTGGTTAGCCATTTATGCTTGCTTTAGAGAGGTGGGGGAACATGGGCTGTTTGGAAGGGTAGATGTTTCCTAAGTGCATCTTGCATTGTTTTGCTTGAGAAGTTTCCATAAAACAAGAGCCTAAGGAAAGTAGTTAATAGTGTGAGATGGCCTGAGATTAGGAGTGTGCAATTTGGGTTCTTTCACAGGTTTACTAATACTGGCCTGCTGTGCTATGCCTGTGTGTGTGCACCCTCTACCAAGTGATTGCCTTCCATGATGAAACAGCTGCCTGGAGGGATGTGGATATTGTCTAAATTGATTTCAGCAAGGCTTTCAACACTGTCCTTCACAACATCCTCATAGGCAATCTCAGGAATTGTGAGCTGGATTAATGGACAGTGAGGTGGGTTGAGAACTGACTGAGTGGCAGATGCCAGAGTGTTGTGATCAGCAGCACAGGGTCTGGTTGGAGCCCGGTCACTGGTGGTGTTTCCCAAGGTTCAATACTGGGCCCAGCCTAGTTTACCTAATTCATCACTGACATGGATGAAGGAGCAGAGGCCTCCTCAGCAAGTTCCCTGCAGACACAAAGCTGGGAGGAGTGGCCCATACCCCAGAGGGCTGTGCAGCCCTTCAGAAGGGCCTTGACAGGTTGGAGAGATGGGCAGAGAGGGACCCTCTGAAATTCAGCAAAGGCAAGGGCAGGGTCCTGCTCCTGGGGAGGAATAACCCCCTGTACCAGCACAGGCTGGGGGCTGAGCTCTTGGAAAGCAGCTCTGGAAAACAAGCTGTCCCTGAGCCAGCAGTGCCCTTGTGGCCAGAAAGGCCAATGGTTTCCTGAGGTGCACCAGGAACAGCACTGCCAGCAGCTCCAGGGAGGTGATCCTGCCCCTCTACTCAGCCCTGGTGAGGCCTCAGCTGGAGTGCTGTGTGCAGTTCTGGGCTCCTCAGGAACAGAGAGACCTGGAGCTCCTGGAGCGCGGGCAATGAAGGACAACAAAGATGATTGGGAGACTGCACCATCTCTCTCATCAGGAAAGGCTGAGAGTTTGGCCTGTTCAGCCTCAAGATGAGAGGAATGAGAGGGGACCTTATCAATGTGTGTAAGTATGTGACAGGAGGGGGTCAGAGGATGGAGCCAGGCCTTTCTCAGTGGTGCCAAGCAATTGGACAAGAAGAAATGGGCAGAAACTGATGCACAGAAATTCCACCTGAATACAAGGAAGAACTTCTTTGCTGTGTGGGTGAACGATTGCCCAGAGAGGTTGTAGAGTCTCCCTCAATGGAGATACTCAGGATCTATCTGGGTACAATCCTGTGTAAGGTGCTCTAGGATGACACTGCTTGACCAGGGAGGTTGGACCAAGTGACCGACTGTGGTCACTTCCAACCTGACCCATCCTGCACCAAGCTAACAAGTAGCTTGGATGAAGGTACAGCAGGACATCAGATAATTAGGCTGAAAAGATCTCATGCTCTGCAGATGAAATAAAAAAAGTGGAGCTTAACCTTGATCTGAGCATTGCTGAATTACAGATTCCAATTCTGCAGCTCAGGTTCACTTTTTTTTGCCATATTAAGTCAGGTGGCATAAAAATAAGCTACATATTACTCACAAGTCTCTTTACCACTGCTTTGCACTAAAAGTGATGTCCTCATATTATTGCAGAAGCACTGTGTTTTTCAATTACAGCATGTGGCATGCCCCATTGATTGGCGCTCAGAAGTCTGTCCTGTCCTTATCCTTCAGGCAGAGCTAAGTGTCAGTCACAAGCATTGAGCAGAAAACCAGTGGGGGAGTTGAAGCTGCCACAGAAATAATCTTGTGGCAACTTTCTGTCTCTTCTCCCTATAAAATATAGAAGAGAAAGGAGACACTGGGGGATGAGATAAGAGGATTGAAAATCCAGTTCTGGTCCTCTTATGTATGATTGATACACTGGGGATAGCTCCTATCGTAGGAACATGCTGCATATCATGATGCTACTTGCAAAAAGCCTCAGCATGTATTTCAGTCACTTTCACTGTCACTGGACCATATGATTTGCCACTAAAATCATATGAAAGATAGAGCTTTACCTGAATCAAATGCTTAGAAATGCAGGTTCCTATGATGGTATAAACTGAGCAGTTCAACTTGTTTTCCTTCCACTTTTGTTTTCCTTTAAAAGCACCCAAAGTGCTGGTTTGCATTATAAACTAATGACCTGCAAAAGTTCTACGTAAAGTGTAAGACTTACGTTGTCATCTGATAGGTTTTTGTCTGTCTTAACATTAGAAACAGAAAACAAATTGGATCCCATTGATTTCACAGAGTAACATATTTACAGAAGGTGATTTTCATTTGTGGGTGAATTTATACTAGGGGTGTAGTTGACATTGCAAGGATATTTTCACCTGAAGTTTCTACATTATTCTTGAAAGCATCTCATAAGAATCTGATACCCTAGTGATTTTAAAATTTTTCTTCATATGTTAAATTTACACATAGTAAAGCTGTAAAAAGAGTAGAAAGACCCAAGCATCCTTGAGTGTTCTGGCCTAGCTAAAAAAGAACCCTTTGAGGCTGTAAATAGCCCGAAGTGACCCTCTGCAAAGACATTAGGATCTTCTGCTGAGAGTATTGTTTCATTTTTACAAATGTGGGAAACAGGATTAATGAATTTTTACATTCCTGACTTCAATTTGATTTTTTAAGAATTGCTAATATCCCAATCAAGAAAATCTTATTTTTTTAGAATGTTGTCTTTTCATTGTATCTGAATGTGTGATATTACCTTTGACTGCTTCTATACTTTCTTGTGGAATTTGAAAAGATGTTCTCTTAGTTCACATAGAACAAGATCTGGAGTCAAAATAATTCCTTCTAAGTGCTGTAATTGGTTTTGTGATGTGTGTTTAGTTTAACCAGCACAGAGATATGTTATAGCTTAGCTGGACCATAAAATTACATCTTTGATATGGGATTTTAATCTTCCAGATTTTAATATTTCTAAAAATCCCAGTGGTTCTGTTTTTTAAAATGTGTTTGGTGCAGTGAGAAAATGAGTGCTCATAGACTAATTGACAAGTCCTATAGTAAGACTATTACTTCCCATCTACAGATCTGATGGAAAATGGATAAATATTCATAAATATATTTTTTACACTCTGACCTCAGCATTTAAAACATACTGCTCCAACAGAACATGACCTATATAGCTTAAATAAATAATATTTTAAAATTATAGGAATACTTCATAAGTATTCCTAAGTGGAAAAATCCTAAATGGATTCCATAAGTATTCATAAGTGGAAAATTTTTAAAACCTTTTTTATTGATTCTGTAGTGGATGTACATTTGAGGATGAGGTTAAGATTCTAGTTGAGTCTTTTTTTTTTTTTCCTATTTAAAGCATCCAAGGTGTGTTTTTTGTCATAGGGATAATATTGACAAGATGAATATGTAGGTGAAAGGGCTGGTGAACCCATGGGAATATAACTTAGCAATTAGAGCACAAGTCCAGAAAGATGAAATCTTTCATGCTTGCTATAAAGCTTTGCAGTTGAAGGAACCTCAGAAAAGCTGAATTTACAAAAGTGGATGATACAGATTTCTGTAGATGTGGTTGAGTGGTATGTTGAGAACTACACACTTCCTAGAAAAACTTTGGACAAAATCTCATGGAAATGCATGCAACCCCACTTTTGAAAAAATTGCCACAGAGGACAAAAGCCTCTTTCAAATCTTAGGAAGAATGTTTGAAATCTGGTGCAGAGAGCTATGATGCTTAAAATCAGAAGGCAGCATCTGCTCATTTTTTAAAACTCAGAGGAAGAATGGGAAATTCACTGGAGCATAAAATATCTAATTTGACCTTGTACAAAAAATACAGAAAAAAACCTCAAATGGTCCAAGCTTCAAAATTTTCATCTAGATTTTAAATTGCCTCTCTGCCACTTCTGAAAATACAGGATTCTGGGTCATTCAGCTGCATAGAACAATGCTGCCATGAATAAAATTCTCACCTAAATCCAAGTTAAGATTTGTATTTTTTTCCATGCTTCTGGGCATTTGACCACTAGAATTAAATGAATTCCGTTCCTGCTGTTAATTTTGCTCTGTTTCCTACACATGCCACTGCCTGGCAGCGTGTTGAAGCCCAGGGACCTTGATCAGACCCATCTGAGCAAGCCACACCTTGGATCGAAACTTCATAGCCTCAGTGCTGTTGTTTTGGTGCTTCTGTGCTGAACAAACTGTCAAGTGGAGGAAGTTTGGAAGTGACTGATCACTTCTGTGCTTACAGGTGGCATGCAAGAGCCATATTCTTGGTTGTGCTCAGATTAACTTAATTCCCCAGTGAAAGCTGGGCAAGGTATTCCGTTCACAGTCGATTTGGCCGTAGCTGTCTGCTTCCTTTTTTCATTAACCACATTTAGGAAAAACAACAACTTTAAACTTCCTATGTCAGTGTCAGTGGAGGCACTTGACAAATGTGAGTCTTCACAGCAGGAAGCATAGCAGAGAACTCTATAAGAAGTGACAGTAAATGCACTTTTATTTTAAAAATGGACCAGTAGGACAATGCTAACCCCAAGAGGAATTTCAGCCTATGAGTAGATTTGCCAATAAAAGCAACTAGACAGTTCAATAAAACTAATTAAATTAATCTGTCATCCCCAGGGAACTTAAACAGGGCATGAAATACGGAAACAGCGTCAATTCAGAGTTTTTTATTGATGTGTTGTGCTGGATCATTTGATAGAATTGTTTGGGAGACAAAATTTGCAATTTTCTATTGATCATAAATTCAGCAGCTATCTCTATGTAGCCTTTATTCAATACAGTATGAAATAAAATACCATACAGAGCCCCTAAATGCAGAAAAAATCCCAGACATTGAGATGCAAACTTAATAAATTATTTTTGAAATAATAATAACTGATCTGTTTTATGGATATTTGCTGTCCTGGTATTTTCTCTGCAAGGTACTTTATATCCATTGTACAGGCAGAAAAAAATAGGCCTAAAGAATGGAAATGACTCGTGTGCATTTGCACAGCAGCTCAGTGGCAGCACGAGTCAAGTACAGAGGCACTCAGTCTCCTGGGAACTTGGACAGCCCTTGAACAGTAGTGCTCCCTGATAGCAATTTTTTGTTCTTTTCTGTGATGCCTTTATTACTAAACAATTTCTAAATAGTATTTTAGGTGAAAAAAAAGTATTTTCATTCTGTTGCATAACTGACATTTTCTATAACATAGAAAGGGAAATATTTGGTAATTTCGCTGTTCATACTTTGGTACAGGTTCTATCCTATAGAGGCATATTGGCAGTGATTGAATTCTATAAAAAGCAGTAACAGAGTGAACTCTGCTGTACCTCATCACCTTGTCTAGAAAGGCATCGAAGGGCACTAAATGCAGCTGTTGGCTTGGTTTCATGCATGGCAGTGAGCTGAGGAAGCCCTCTTTGCACATGTGGGAATGGCACAAAGCAAATAATGTCAGAGATCAGAGCTGTGGATCAGTGACTCAACAGGACCATCAGAAACAGAAGTCGAGTGACCTCACTTCCAATTTAATGCTGAACTCTTTGTAGAATTGGATGCTTGTCAGTGTTCAGTATAAAATCAAATAGAAATGCCTAATTTCAAGAAAGTAGATATTTGCCTTAAAAAAAGAGTCTGGCCTTTTAAGGATGCCTTAATGTTGTGATATTAATGTCCAAATTCCAGCATTTTCAAAACACCTGGGCTTTCTGACATTTCATTTTGTTCCCACCTGCTGTCATCTTTTTATATTACTTGTTAAGAAAGGAATACTTTGTATGAAGATGTCAGATGCTTTTAATTATATACAATTTGCTTGTTTCTTACAGCACTTACCTACTTGCTTATTAGTGCTGAATCCTTCTAGGATGCAAACCCACTGAAAGTTTTCATCATTGATTCTGCCTTGATTTATTAGCACATCACATGTTCTTTTAAAGTGCTCCCAACATATGTATTTAATGTAGTTTCCTTGTGTTGAGGAGAACTTCAGGCATATTTGTGATTTGACTGTAAAAAAATGAATAAAATCAAGTATTTAAGAAATAAACTCAAATACATTCTGTTTTTCCTAGCTAAGGTTCCAAAGTATGGCTTAGTAAAACCCAAACTCAGAAAGAAGTCTGGAGTTCTTGTAGATCTGTTGAAAGAAACAGGATTTTGCTTGTACAAGCTACTGAAATGATGAAGTACATGTTTGCCTTGTTATTTAACTGACAGCATTAGTATTCAAATGGAGAAGGTATCCAGCAACAACACCACTGAGCTGTGAAAGAATCATATGAATTTTTAAATGATCAGATGGGGCGAATGAGCAATAAACAGGAAATATTGCCCCTTTTCTAACACTGAGACTATCAAAAGCACAACAGAGACATAGATATTGATACAGATAAACACTACATAAAACCAGAAGACATAGGTTCCATTAAGTGCAAACGGAGAGATACTGATACAGTGAAAAAACAGGTAAACTTTGAAAATTAAGAGCTCAGTTAGGTTTTGAGAAATATTGCTGTGCATTAAGCTAGAGGAGGTGTGTGAGAGTGGCTGAAATATACTTGAGAGTAGCAGTCATTCATCTTCCCCCTGAAGGAGGACATAAAAAAAAAAAATTTCCTGACTTAGTTTTAAAAATACTACAGTAAGTATCCAAAAATGGCAGTCTAAAGTAACTACTGGGACTTGAGAGTTTACCCTTTTAGATTAGAAATAGTCCCACTGAAATTACTTGTCCCAAACCATGGAATATGTATTTATCCTAGCTGAGGAGATAATACAGTGGAATTTCCTTAAGAAATGGGTAAATTTAAATTAAAAAATCAAGCAAATATCATTGATTATAGTAAAACTTGACCAATTTTGAAGGGGGAAAAAAGCTAAACAATACTTGGTGCTGATTATTGTCATTTAATCAGGATAAGAGCCAAGACATTAAGGGAAAAGAATGCACCAGCTGAATTTTTGCATTACAAATATTAATTTGCACACTGAGGTGAATGTTTTAGGCAAGTTATTTGCTGTAGAGGAGTTCTGTTTGCTCAGTGCTAATGTGACATCACTGCCATCGAAATTAGTGTGGATTTTGCTGGAGTAAAATTGGAATGGGCCTTAGAGGAATTCAGGTGGGATAGGCAATTCAGATGCTGAGTGTGGACAGATATGGTACAGTATCTATAAAAAATCCACTGCCTTTTTGGGTGGCATCAGGGGGCTAAGCCCTTAGACTCTTGAAACATGACTACATTATGAAGCTTAGATGCCTGATTTACACCTGAATTGCTCTTAATTCTGAACAGGCATATGGGACTCTAGTATTGAAATCCTCTAGGTACATACTATATGGGATAATTGGATTTTTTGTGTTGAAAATTTGGACAAACTGCATTGATTTACAGCCATTTATACATAAAATACATGGAAACAGAATGGTATCTGGCTAACATAAGTCAGAATGGTTTTTTTAGGCAAAGTAATTTTAAAACTCTATGTTCAATGCCCAGCAGGACAACATAGAAGCATAGAGAGGCTGCAAATTTTGGTTGGATTACTGCAGAAAATGTGGGATCTGCTTTGATTGAGTTACCAAAAATTAATAGAAGGCTTTAAAAATTATCTTCTCAGTAAATTGGATTTTCAGTCTTGTAATTTCTTGTTTTCTTGTTATAGCTTGTAGTTTAGGGTAAATGAACTCAGGGCTGTACAATGGTTTACATAGTTGCAAATAGGTAAATACAGGTAGTTCTAGAATGTGCTACCACCTTCTGTACATGTCAAAGTGGTATTTATGGAAACATTTCAGTGACAGCCTTTTCTCTTGTTTTAAAATGTTTGCTGATGGTGTGTTTGAAGAATGGAGAAATTGAATGAGCATGACATTTGCACTTGTGACCTCTGTTCAAGACAGTTATTATGGTACTATGAGTAAAATTGTTCTTTTGTTTTTTGTTCCGGAGTCCTGCAGAAAGTCACTGTAATATTTGAATTCCAGGTTTTCCATCAAAGCGTAACTTAGGAAAGATTTAAGGGATTCATAGTCCTTCTGCTGGCCCTCAGTCCAGGATTTGAGGACAAAAAAAGTAAATTGGAAGTTGAAATAGTAGCTTTGCTATATAGGTTTTGTTGCTGTTGTGGTTTTATAGTTAAAGGGGCCTGTTTCTAAATCTCAACCAGTTTTTGTTTTTGAAAGGAGTTAATTCAATTGAAAAAAGGTTAGAAGTACCTGGTAGTTTGAATTGTTTTGTCCAGTGTATTATCCCAAGCCAGAGTTTCCATGTTACGTTATCAATTGCTGTGTCTGGTCTGGCTTTAAATGCTTCAGACCATGAGAATTTTAGCATTCTTCTGGGGCTACTAGGTCATCTGAGAGATTTCACTGACAGTAAGTTTTTCCTGATAATACAGGTAGCTCACTTCTCTGGTTTTGTGATAAGTGACTCCATTATTCTTTGAAATATGTGGGTGATGACTAGACATTCTCAAAAAATTCCCTTTCAAATTGGGAGACAAAGAGAGTTTTAGGCAATATAGAGGATAGATAGCAGGAGAGAAAAAAGTTTATCAAGTTGGATATCCTTTCTGATTGAAACATGTTTCTGAAGTCTGCACCATACTCTTAGTGACACACAATTATGATGGATACTGCTTTTGAGAGACTCAGAGGTACTTTTCTAGGGACCTAAGTTGGTTTGTTATTTTATTTTTAAGGTACTGACAGTGAAATGACTAAAAAGTGAGACAAAATCTGTCTGCAGAATAAATATGTGAATCTTTCCATCATTTCAGCTTTCTTCCTCTGCTAAATTTTGGTGTGTTTGTATCCCTTATTTTGGATTTTTATCACATATTGTGAAGGCCAGTGTTCTACAGCAGGATCTTGGCAGGTTGAGAGCTGTGACTGTGAATAATGAGTCAATTATCACTTAGTCAGGGGAAAGGCACAGTGATCCTCTTTGCTGGCTTGAATGTGATCCTTCCTTCTTCCCCTTCTCTTTCAAAAGTAAGGACAGAAATGGTTGAAATTCAGAACACTATCAAAGAAATACAGCTGTGACACGTCTGCAGATTGTAGTTTCTTTAACTTCAAAACAACTTATGTGTGTTGTTTTTAAATAATATTTTTAGTTCATTACAGTTACTGCTGCAAGGGAGCCAGTTATGTGATGCATGCATTGGGAGACTATGGATGTCAGTAGTTGCTTTGGGCAGCTGAGGTTGTCTCTTACTGTTCCTAAGGGACTGTGCTCAAGGCTGGCAATATAATGTTTAAATCACCTGTCCCCCTTTAATTTATATGGCATGGCCTCATGAAGTACATGGTTGCATAGTTGATATTCTGTCCACAGAATTGCATTTAACAACTGCTTTGGGTTGCTTAGACATTTTTCTTTTGAATTTTTCTTCACAAGCAGTCATGACTCTAGTATCACATTGCAGTGGTGAATGTTTCATCAAATGTAATGTTTAATATTCTCTAACCCAAGAACTCTGCAATAGTCATAACCAGAAAAAGGTTTCTTTCAAAAGTTTATGACTGATCTCTTAGGAGATCAGGAGGGGTAGGGCTTCTAAGCTGTAGTCTCAGGTTGGTAAATGGCACATAAATACTCTGAATGCACTTGATTTCTTACTAGCCCATTTAATCTAGCTTTTTAACTGTGACAATAGCTCAGGTGTCCAGAAAATATATAACCTAATAAAGCAAGTTTGTTAGCTCATATGTGCTGCCCAATTATAACTGCCCAACTGTGTGTCATGCTAAAAGTGGTATTATCTTCTTTGGAGAATTCAGAACCTGTATTTTTGGGAAGGATGATCTGATTTATATCCCAGAAGAATGACCACAGTGGTATACAAGAAAAGCGTGGGCTAGTGCAGGACTATCATGTCTACTTGGAGTCTTTTGGCTCTATGAATTATGCTTCTGATCATTCCACTGATGATTTCTTTTGTCTCTCTGTTGGTCTGGTGAGAAAAGTGTATGGCTTCCAGAATCTTTTTGTCACTTCTCATACATATATGCTCCTGATGTGCTCAGGGAGGATATTGGGTTGGTCCTCAGGCCCTGTTGTTACTCTACAGGTCTGCAGTTGTTTGGCTGCATTATTTGCCTGTACATATTTACCCCAAAATACATTAATATTCTTTTGTAGCTTGTCAGTCTTTGAGATAAAACTTGCAAGTTCTTAGTATAAAACAGGAAACCCATCCTGTTTTACTACTCAAGTAAGAAAAGATTGAAGCTTTTTGAGCTAGCCATCTAGTTCTTCATATAAAGTAGGGTGACAGTAAAATTGTCTTCAAATAGTGGGTCACCATTTTACCAGTCAAGAATTTAAAAGAGAGTTTCATGTCTGATACTGCTTCCTTTCCATGGCTTAAAAAGAGAGTATGTTGGAAAAAGTGATGGCTCATATGTACTGCTGTATCCAAATACTGTTTTAGGAAAGTACTTGCTAAAAAAGCAGGGAGAAGCAAGATGTTACAGAGACCTGGGACTTAGGAATTATTTAGAGGATCCATCTGTTATCTGAGAATTCAAACCTGTTTGCTAGATTGCTCTGGTGTGGTGCAGTTTGCTTTCCATGACCCTGATTCTTGTAAGTGTGGGCTTCAGGTTATGCCCAGCCTGCCAGCCCTTTCTGTATGTCACAGTAACTGTAGCACAGAGCTCTCCCAGGGGATTAATAATTCTTTGCTGTATGGCTCAATGTAGTAACCACAAAGGCATCATTAAAACTCTCCACAAGAATTACTTCAATGCTTATAATATATAATTATGCTTTAGAAATGTGATGCAGTGTTTCTTATTGTTGCAAAGTAAGTTTTTCAATGCAAACCCAAAAAACTTCATTAAATGAGCATTTATTTTTCATTAAGAACATGTGGTGTGAAGTTCATTTTAATTGATTTTCTTATAGCTGCTCCACATTTGATAATGGAACTTTTCAAATAAAAAGTATTACAGTTTTATTTTGTCTGTGATTGCTTTATTTTTTGCCAGGTTAAAGGAAAAAACCCCAACTATGCAGTGTGGTTTTGGAAATACATACTTCCATATACTTGTCTGTAGTCAGCTTCTAGATCCACTAAGGTGTAGCCTTACTGTCTTGCTTTTTTGGTTATTTCAATTCTTGGTTGATTTTATGAAGTTTTCTGTATATTGCATAAACTTTTGTGATAATGAATTCTTCAATATTGGGGAATAGGTGGGGCTCTGGGCAATTGAAGTTCAAACTGTATATTCAGTTTTATGGTAAAGTTTGCAAAATACATGTATATGCTGGACATGGAAGCTTTCATGAGAGGAAAAGTGAATTTGTAAAAAGTCAATATTAGAGCTAATTAAATACATTCAATTTCTTGGATAGTGCATTATGTTATCTGTTCTGATGTGATTCATCTTGCAGAGAAAGAGGGGAAGACAATTCAGGAAGGGAAAGTGGACTCCTTAAGAAAAAAATGTTCAACTGCTGAATTACCCAACAGAAATGAACAGGATGGCTCACCTGAAAGAAGCAGAGAAATGTGGGTTTCCTTTCCACCACAGATGCCAAATGAGAATGAGGTAATGAGTTAAATTTGTCCACGTAGACAAGCACCACATTCAAACAGATGAAAATATGGAGAGATACACTGTCCAAATGTTAGGGACTAGTGGTATTTATCCTATTTGAGGCAAATATTTAAAATACTACCTAAGTGTTAAATGCTTAGAGAGGCACCTGCAGAGATCATGTTTGGCAGTGGCATTTGCCCTGCTGAAGAGCTGCCATGATCTGACTAACAAATAAGGCACCCTGCAATGAGCTAAGTAATGCTTTCACTGGAGACTGCAGTTTGTGGTAGAGGTTGGCAAAAAGGAAAAAAAATCCTGAGAGTGTAGATGCCACCCTGGACAGATTTATTTTGTTTCCTGTAGATTTTAGGAAGTACAGAGTTCTGTGTTACTGAAGTTATGTTACTGCCTGAAGTAAACAGTAGGCAGGCCAGGGGCATTTTTGATCTTCTGAAACATAAGGGATTAGGGGTTTAATGTGTAGGGACAAGAAAACAACAGATATCATCTGGAGGGAGTGAGATGGAATCTGAGTCACCTTGTTAAGAACTTCTGCCTTCCTACCTGAATAACAAATAATTTGGCTGTGATCTAGTCTGTACTCAAAATTTCCCTTCATTAAACTTTTATTAAAAAAGGAGTAGCAATTCCTTTTGTGAAATACACAGAGCAACACACTGAAGTGCTTTCAAATGATGGTCCTGCCAGGCCTCAAAGCACAAGCTGCCACTTTTCTCCTTACTAGGACATGTCTTTGAGGTAGAATCAAGCAAGGCTTTTAAAACAATTACATTCTGTCAGTTGACTGGGCATTAATAATGACAATATTTTTGCCATTTTTTAAATAAGAAGTATTGTTTCCTCATTGGTATAATTTGTCTCTGTGTATCTTACTTTAGCCACATAAAGCAATGTACAACTCCCATTATACTTTGTGTAAAGGAATTTCCATAAACCTTTATGTATGTTTTGTTGTTTCTAAAGAAGAAAAAGCTTCAGACACAGCTGCACATTTTTGTCACATTAGCAGTTTAGGAAACAAATACAATAATAGTAGAATGCATCAGAAAAATTGCTGTGTAGTAGCAGGAAGAGGCCATCATGCAGTAAGGTTACCTCTGTAGCCTTTAAGCCTGCCCTGAGAAAGGAAAATGGGCAAAAGATTGCTATTGAAAACAGTGCTACTGTTCTAAATGCTGCTTTTTAGGCATGCTATGATTACTTGCACTGTTGTTCCAATTGATTCAGTCTGATCCCCTGTAGGTTTTCAGAGAATTACCTCTACCTGTTCTATTTTCAGGACCATTCCATTCACTTCTTAAAAATTTTTATATATAACATCTATAAAGCTGTTTGAACACAATCCTGAGTAATGTGTTCTAGGGGAATTCTTGAGTAGGGAGAGTGGGCAAGGTGACCTGCAGTGGTGCCTTCCAACCTTACCCATTCTGTGATTCTGTGGACTGTATGGATAAATCAGTAGGAGCTTTGATTGTGATCTTGATTCTGTTTCATGCATGTTAGTATGTCTGCCCATCTATCTACAGATGAGTGAGAGCTCAACAGCTGGTGTCTCTGATGGAAATAATCTCAGTCTGTCTGAAAGAGTGAAGGTGAGGTTTTCTTTGATTTTCTTCAAAGTGGAGATTATGAGCAGAACATGACTGATTTTTCCTGTATTCATTTACAAATTACTTAAAATTTGTTGATGTATTTCTTTCCCATCTGTGGGAAGGAAGAATGGCAGCAATCCAAATTTTTTTCTAGTGAGTATGAACTTTTAAAGTGTAAAGGTTATGTAAGTATTGATGAGAATTTTTTCAAACCAGGTTTGAAAAATTATCTAAGGGCATCTTTAATTACTTCATGGAAACACAGAAGAAAAGCCAGGGCATCTAGTGAATCCTCCATGGTAACACTATTTGCAGATAGGCTGGGAAAAACCTTCCACTCTCACCCTGTGCATCTATTCAGAGTGATACCTGAAATGAGAAATGTCTTGTCTTTTGGTACGTTTTAAATAGTTTAGATTCTTCAAGAGACATTAACCTGAGAAAGCAGTAGAGCAGAGCCCCAGGTGAAATATTAGAAATGTAATAATTCTTAGATTTTTTATTTCCTAATCAATTCACTATTAGTGTCAAAACAGAAGGATCAAGCTCTAGTTTGCCTACAGCATGTACTCTCTCTGTGCTATATGAAATGATCTTGCAAAATTGCATAGTAACTTATCATGCATCATTTTCCTATGAAAATATTTTACTTTTCCATCTTCCCACTAAGTTCCTGAAAAAGTTACTGTGCAGCTTGAGCTTCCTTCACATCACTGAAGTTGATATGTGACAATTTTGGCAGTAAATCTTTGCTTCTACCTAAAAGTATTTCCTTTGGGTTACACATTTCAAAGAAAATTCTTATGCTTTCTTGGAAAAATGCAGGGGAAAATGGAGAAGATAAAGCAGACAGTTTAATGCATCTTTGCTTTGCCCTAGATTGCACTATAAGGAATGGAATTGATATATTTTAATCTATTTTCCAATCTGGGTTTTTATGGCAGGTGGACAAGTACTTAAACTTGGAAGATGTAGACACAGGTGAAGAGACATGCAGTGGTAGGTTCTCCCTGTCATATTCACCTTCATTTTCTGTCTTTGAATGCATGTGAACATTGATTAAAGAGCTGTTGCTCTCCTGAAAGAGATGATCTTCCTCAGTTCTTCTATTGCTAGAAAATTCCCCACATTGCCCCAATTCCCCAAACAGAAGTACTAATTTCCCCACTCTCAGAGGTAATGAGATAATCAATTAAGAGGAATATTTATTATACTTTGTCCTGGTGAACAGTTTGATTTTTTTTTTTCAAGCTTTTCTAGAAGTGCAGAGCACTTCTTGTTACCAACATCTCTACACTTTTCTGCATTTTTATTTTGTATTAAAATTATTTTGATTAAAAAAGTTTTTTTTGCAAAGTAATGTGGGTGCTAAGAGACAGTTCTGTGAAGTGGAAATATTTAATGAAAATGCTGTCCCTGCCTATTAAAACAATTTCATCCTGGGCTTAAAATAGATGAGGCTAATTCTGAATTCACAGTGAATTTCTTTAAGAATTCCAGTTACGAGCATTTTGAGTTGTGTTGAGCTGTTCTGTACCTCTATAATTATTTTAATTCTCCCATCTCCAAAAAGTAAATGGAATACTAATGTATATAGTTATTTGCCTATCATAGGTCCTTGTGTAGTCTTTATTACAACCAGAACCGACAACCTTTTAGTATTTAAATACATTTTCCTCATCTGTACCTGTGACTGTCCAAGGAAACCAAGCCAGACAGATGAAGGGATTTGCCTGAGGTGACAGACAGAAGCTGCAGGGCTTTGATGCTTGGTTTCTTAGTTATTGCCACTTGATTGGTCTCTCCACTCTAACAGTAAAGTTTTGATTAGCCTTTCCATCCTGTGTGTCCTGAGTTCCTATGAAGTCTGAGGGCTTAGAGACTTCCAGTAGCTCACAAGAAAATAATAAACCAACCTAAGTCAGGTTTATAGCAAATATTCTTTCTCCAGCCTTTCAGAAAGGAGGTAGTAAAACAGTAGTCTCAGATCAGGTACAGATGTCAAAGATTTCTTTTGAGTGCAGTGTTCATATGTGCCCATTTTTCCCTTTGTAGGGCATTGTTCTATGTTTGTGTCTTAAATTCTGGTAATACTTATTAAAAAACCCCTGGAGCTTACTGGTGGAAGCACAAACCCACATTTCACTTGTATCATAATGAAAGGAGAAATGCCTCTATCTAGTGCATTAAGGTATTGTTAGATATCTCTAGTTCCAAACAGACCACAAATTAGTTAATGGGAATTAAGCCCAACTCTAAAATACCAAGCAGAACAGTGAGGAAAAAGAGCTCTGCTTTAGCTTGGGGATAACTCAGTGCGTTCAGTACTGTGACATTCCTTGCCTCTCTCCAGCTTTTGGGTCATTTCTGTGTATTTGTGTGTGTTTAAGAGTAAATGTTAATCCCATACATATGGAAAGCCTTGTAAAATGCTTCATTTGAGGCAGACTGCCTCAGTGCAGAATGAGACTCTGTCAACAATGCTCACTAACAACATTAAGCATTTAGATTGTATTTTATAACACTGAAACACTGTCTAGTCAGAAACTAATTGTTGCTTCTAAATGCTGCAGGGAAAGTGAACAACATCCAAATTTATACCTGGGAAACCCACAGCCTGGGTCTTGCTCAGGGCTTCTGTAGTGGAGATAGTTGTTGAGTCAGGCTAAAATATTTCTCCTTGACTCTTAAGTGCAGAAAATAGCACTTACAGTTTGATAGTTGTCTTACATGTCAAAATCCTCTTGATAGCTTCATACTAAGAGAGGTAAAATCTTAGTCCTGTAGAAACCGTAGCAACAAAATGCAATTTAGAATATAAATTATGTCACTTCATTTGTTTGTAATGTTAAAGTAATCTAGAATAATATCACTAGTGAGTACCTTATTGAAAGATTAATTCTGAAGAATTCCAGTTAGTTTATAAATAAGACAAATTGTGACACAAATTAGAGACATTCTGTTGCTGACCTTTTTAAATGCTGCCACCTTATGTCAGAACAAATGATTGATTTAGGACTTCTTATTGTCAAAAAAGCTTAAAAATACCATGGCTTATTTTACCCAGTAAAAAATATCATACCTTGCTAGTGTAATTGCAACAAGCCTTTATCTCTTCTTGTTATTGGCAGTAGTTCAGTATCTCAGGGCTTCACTTATCTTTAAAGGGCAGATCAGTTAGCTGAGTTAGCACCTGTACATTAATTACAATAAATATGCACACTTAAGGGTAACTGAATCAAAGCAGCATGAGAAGCATGATAGAAAAGAGGTGTTAAAACATCCCATCTAACCAGTGCTGTTTGGCGGATGTCCTGGAAGAGTCATTCTAGTGAATGTTTTTTTTGTTTAGTTGTGTTTTTTTTTTTCTTTTCAATTTATCTTGCAAAGTTCAGTGTCTTTTAAGGTGTGAATGAATGAGACTGCTTCTTGTGAGTAGGAGAAGCAGCCCACAGATTTGGCCGGTATGCAAATTCATTGTAGCTGTTTTTGTTTGACAACACTGGGCTGAAAGCTTGAAACAAGGGCCGTGCTTTGCATTGTGGGATTCTGGCACAGTAAACCATGAATGGCAAAGTGAAATTGCTGCCCTAAACCATAGCTCTAATGCATCCTGTAGAGACATCATGGGTACAGTGTACTGTAATTGCCATTTCTCCCCCAAATTTAATCTCTAACTGTAAGGAGCTTAAGGCAACAATAGAGATGATCAGGCTTTCTCCTGGGATGGATGGAGGCTGCCTAGTGCCTATGTTTTGGCAACAGAATCCCTTCCCAGGACTGGTTACAAATTTCTTGCTGCAGGGCTTGAGGGATAGCTAGGTAATAATAGGTAATATTTGAATAAAGTACCAAATATGCAAAAGAATATGTGAAGATCTTGAATGTGCTATTGTTTAAATACAAGAGAAAATGAAAACAGGACTAATTAAATGTGTGGGTGAGACTGCATAGGCAAGGATATAATGGTCTCATCCAAATCCAACTTGGAGCACTGAAGTACTGCAAACTTGTATTTTCAAGGTCCCAGTTGTTTGTAACCCCACAGAGGCTGAGGAGAACCCAATTGACTTAAGTTAAGCTGAGGCCAATTATTGTTATTTATTATTTAGATAATTCTTTAGGCAAATTTTATCAACATCTGTTGTTGTTCATAATCTGTTATTTTCCATTTATATTTTGAGCCTATGCTTACATCCAGAAAAATAAGATTGAGGAAGAGGACTCAGAGTTAAATGAGGTGGATTTTTTAAAGCATGGGGCTCCCAAACAAGCCCCTTTACTGTTTTTCTTCTCCAGTCTCTGCAATCCATTTAACACTGTCTTGAGATGATTTCACACTAGGCAGCTCTTTGGGACTAACAGCCTGAAGCATGAGAATTAGAGGAGACTGCAAAATTTAGCTTTTAAGCTTTTTTTGTTATCACTCTCTTCTCAACTCCCCATCAACAGCATTTTTGTGAAATGTAGTGTCTGAAAGTGGTAAAACCTGTGTCCGTGTATATATAGCTGTCAGTGTGTATATAGCTGGGCACTGTTTGGCTACAGTAAAGTTATAGACAAAACTTTGAACTTCCTCACTCTCAAAAGTTAAAAGCAGACTTGTGCCAGTAGATAATTTTTTTATACTTGTAATTGATGTCTGTGGTAGACAATAAGCAAAAGACTCCAACTCAGCAGTGTTGACAGATTTAGTAATCACTTTCTGGGATGGGGTAGGGAGGGACTAAAAAGAATGGTTCACTGTCCAAATATGCTGTCAATAAAGTGTGCTGGACCTGAGTAAAACTCAGCCATATCATCCAGGGAGTTGATTCTTCATGGTATGAGAGGTGCATTTCAAAATGTCTTCTCAGTTTTTTTGGTATCACTGCCTGTTCAGTTTCTCTATATGTGGTGCCACTGGCAGTATCCAAGGCTTTCCCGTTGCTAATTAA